>JAOXJP010203997.1:0-12012 GCA_025762735.1 Platanus orientalis
AGATTGAAATTTTCATAACAGTTCACATCGAAATTTTCATAATTTTTATAATATTTCGAAGCATTCTAGTGAAATTTTCGTTAATCCTCGTGACGAATAATCCATGAAAATCGAAATTTTGAACCTTGGATAGGTCTAGAGTTCAAACCTACATCTCAACATTTTTTTTTTTAAATTCATGGGCCTGCTCGAAGCCGGGCCCTAGGCCCGATCAATTAATGAGGGCCAGGCCCAAACCCCGGCCCGAGCCCACCCCTACGGGCTTAAGCCCCTGCCCGAGCCCGATATATAATTTGAGGGCTGGGCCTAGGCGTACCATGGCCTGGGCCATGCCCACCCCTAATGGTGGTGCAGTGACGCTGGTTCAAGAGAGGTGGGCCCAGGGGGTTGCCTTTGTGGAATTTTATTTGATTTCTGGTAAAAAAATAGGTACATAGAGCCTCGTCTCTCTTTTTATAAAACAAAAAAATTTGAAAGAGCTATAGTTTTGTATAATGACAAAACACCATTTCCCTTTCTCTTTCGTCTTCTTCTCTCTTGCGAAGAACCAGACTCTCGATGGACGTCATACTTTGAAAATTTGGCATCGTTTTGATTATTTTTATACCTACCAAATGGTCTGTGATTGAAAAAGTCTATATGAATTATAAGCTGTCACCTATTGTGTTGGGGCTAAATACGTCCAAACTATGTCAATTAACACAGACAATCATTATTCATTTTTATATGTGATGGTGCACTAAGGAGGAGCCTCCTTTTTCACGACAACCAGATGGTCCGCAGCTAACCCGGGTCTCGACGGAGCTGATCCTGCACACACCAAACAGTAGAGGGTCAGGAAGCTAGAGCCGGCGGTGGGCCAGCTTCTAGCTCTTCAATGGTCAAGTTAGGGAAATCAAGGGGACTATAGAAGGAAACTCTTTACTGTTAGAGGTTTTTTTGAATCCATACCTGAATAGTTAACTGGTGCCCCTATTTATAGACTCGGACTAGGATGCATACGTGGCAAAGACCACGTGTCGCTTTATGCCTCTGCCCTTCCACGTCGTTGCCCCCCATGCTCTTGCACGACGCTGCCCCCATGCTCTTGTACGTCGCTGCCCCCCATGCCCCTGTATGTCCGTGTCTCCCATGATTTTTGGTGCATTTTCTCCTGGCATAACTGTCCTTTGCTCAGAATTGTCAAGTTTGTTGGCAGATTTGTTGCAGAGGTTATGCGATTCGTATGACGATTTTTTGATCATGCTCATTGTTGCTCTCGGGTGTCGCCCTGATAGTTGGGGGCTTGCCAGGGATTGAGAGCCCCCTAGGGCCTTGGGCAACTTTCAGGTGTCGGGTCTCACGGGTGAGGGTCGAGATCACAATTGGTTGAGTAGTCACGGGATGGTTACAGTCAGGGGTCGGGGTTCTAGTAGAAGTCCCGAGGTCTAGAATCTTTGTGGCTCGTTGGGTCCCATTTTACAGATCATGATTTTCCTGGGTCGTGTCTTTCCCTTATCAGCTGCCCCTTATTCCTGGGCACGTATTTATGATGGCCGGGGATACGAACTGTACACAACCGTCATTTGGCTATGCGGGGGGACACGTGGTCTCGATTATCGAGGAGGTGTCTATCGGTACGAGTGTTAATGAGGGCTAGCATTTAATGCGTCTCATCAATCGAGGGGGCGGGCTTATGCCGTTCGGTGGTCGAATCAAACGTCGTATCATCTCAGGTTTCTAGGATATCTAACGGCTGTTGTTTATGCCTTTTGAATTTCTGGGGATCCGCACGTTATTTCGTTTCCTGGTTTTATTTCGCTGGCCCTTGATGGACGACACGTGTAGGGCCGGGAGTAGTTGGATTGCCTATAAATAGTTAGGGGTTTCTTTCATTTCGTCTTCTCCTTGTCTTCGTTAGCCTTTCCCTGTTCCTGAGGCGATTTCCAACGGCCGCGGTGTTCCTGAAGCCGTAACTCAAGACCCACCTCCGGCGTCCTCATTTGGTCTCATTCTCAAGGTATTTAAGCTTTGCTCCCTTGTTTTCTTCTTTTCTCTTTCTCTTTTTTTATTGCCGGTGTTTTGGGCATCTTATTCCATCTTTTTTGGGGGTCTTGTTTCTGCTATTGCCGGCGTAGCACGTTTTCCCTTCATCCCTGGCAATGTTTGTTTCCTTTGTTTTCTTTCCATCCGACAACCTTTTCCATAGATGGTGTCTAGGGATTCCGTTGACCGGTTGGTCGACGGGTCCAACGACCTGTCAGAGGTCCGGCCTAATCCCTCGGGGCTGGCCGCCGAGCCTGCCTCTTTTAGTACTTGAGGGGCGGCTGGGGAGATTGCCCTAGAGGAGGATTTAAAGGCCGCATAGTATGGTTTTGAGTTGGGGGCGAGGACCATAGCTCGGTACTATTCAACCTATCAAATCCTTGAGGGGGTAGTGCTCATGGCACCCGGAGAGTCCTGTGCGTTTGATGCCCCAGGTGGCAATGTCACTCTATATGAGTAGGCCCTTATGGCAGGCCTCAGGTTCCCGGTTCCTTGGTTCTTAAGGGAACTATTATTGTTTCTAGGGCTAGCACCCGGGCAACTAATGCCTAACGCTTGGCGAATCGCCATCGGGTGTATGGTGTTATGGGAGCTGGCCTTTGAAGGCCGGCACCATCTTACCCTTAGCGAATTTTTTCGCTGCTACTTCGTCAAGGAACAAGAACTGGGATGGTTCTTCTTTGCTAGCCGGGACCTGCCTTTGACCTTGGTAACGGGGCTACCAAGTTCCAACAGCGGGTGGAAGACCCGGTATTTTTTTGTTTCGGGTGAGGGCTAGGAATACCCCCCGATGAAGTACCAGGAGTGAAGTTCAATCGGAGCTAGGCGTCAGTCGTTAGCTTGATGGGTAAGTCGTTCACTCTCGCTGTTGCCCGTGTACTTTTGCTTTCTCGCTGTCTTTTATTCGTTACTTATCCTCTCCTCTTTCCTTTTTTTTTTTTCAGCTATCGAGGCACGTGAGGTTTCTGTCGAGGAGGAATACCACATTAAGGCCGTGGTGAACTACCCGATTCACGCCTATCCTGATCTTGTCACCCTCGAGCATTTGTTTTAGTGCGGATTCGGTCCTAACCCTGGTACAGATTTCTTTACTAGACTTTTGCTGTCATTGTTTTTAAGAACTATTTTTGATCTCGGGTCTCTTGTTTTGCATTTTGTACAGCAATGAGGACCGATAGAAGTTACCTTGCCAGGGCTAGGGAAATCCCGGAATCAGCCCCGAAGAGGGCAAGGCAGCAGACTACTGCACGAGTAGGGGCACCCGCGACTTCAAAGAAGAGGAAACACCCCAACACCCCTGGGGGTCCTTCTGTGCCTCGCGGCCCAGAGGCAGCCCTCGTTCCTCCGACCGTCGTCGCTTCTCCAACCACTATCCAGGTAGTTGACTTGGATGATGCTGATGGCTCTTCTACCTTGACACCTAGGGCCCCGACCTAGACTTCTCGGATGGCTACCCCCCCGGCCACCTCCAACGCCCCTACTATGGAAGTCCCTATTTCTGCTGCTCCAGTGGCCGCTTCTCCTATTCTCGGGGCCCATACAACTGATGCTGTGGCATCCACCTCAACCCCTCCTGACTCTTCTGCCCCCGACCAGGACGCGGACTACTCCATCCTCGAGCCCGATTCTTGGCTATTAAGAACTGGCCTCGGGGGTGCATGTCTCCTAGAGGGCATCTCTCCCTTTGATGTCGAGTTTCTAAAGAAACGCCTATCTCCAGTTGGTGTTCATAGGGATATGATGCACTATATGGACAAGGTAAGGAGTCTTGTCGTTTTCTCCTTTCTCTTCTTTTCTCCTCCTCCCTTTTTTTTTAACTTTTGTTTGTTGCAGACCGTGGCTTTGATAGCTACCTCTATCGAGAGGTACAAATATTACGAGCAGGTCAGGGAGAATAATCTCGACCGCCTAGCCAAAACCCGTAACGATTACTTGGCTTTCAAGGAGGAGGCCAAGTCAAAGATCGTTGGCCTCGAGAAGAGGCTTCAGCTATCGGAGGAAGGCCACTCGAGCCTGGCCAAGAAGGCATCTGAGCAAGAGACCTATATTGAAAATTTGGTCGCCCAATTGCATGACTCGGATGCAGAGATCATCCATGCTAGGAATGATCTCGTGGCCGAGAAGAGTCGGCACGCTCGGGCCGAGGTAGAGCTCAAGGCGGCCGTCGAGAGTGCAAAGAAGGCAGAGGAGGAGATCTTGACACGGGTACGCATTGAGCTCAAGTTTGAGAGGGAGAATGAGAGGCGGGAGATGTAGGAGGAATCTTCCCGGGAGGCCGAGGCAAAGTACCTGGCCTCAGTTGCTTTCGGTCTCGTCAAGGACGATTGTTTCTGGGAGGGGTGGGAGGAGTTCAAGGATCTCGCATTAGAGCAATTCCCGGGCCTAGACTTCTCTTCTCTCAAGCCCCGGGGGACTAAGCCAGAAGTAGAAGAGGGAGAGGCGGTCAGGGGGATAGTCAAGACGCTTACTACTACGCCCGAGGGTCCAGATGTAGCAATGGGGGATGTTAACCCCGAGGAACAGTCTTAGGCCCCCCCTTTTTATTTTTGCTTTATATCCTCTGTACAAATATGAATGAAAAGTTTTTTTGTTAACTGTGTCGTCCCTAATTTTCCTCCATTTGGTGTGTAACGTTTTATGTTCCTTGTGTCGTGATACGTTTATTTATTTATTTTTCGGTAAGAATTTTTTGTGGTACTTTTCGGGGCCTTAGCCTTCTAGTCGTCCTCACCATCGAGGATTCTTAGGTGCCCGCACGAGCCTTAGTTATGTAAATAGAAGTCATAGTCATACTTGGTCATCGAAGGTCGTGGGGTGGTTGCGGTCGGCTCGACTTGGCTGGTCTCTTGGGTTATTTTGTTGTTGTTCATCATTTTGGGGTTGTCTGGGTTGAATCCAGGTCATGCTTTGGGCCACGGGTCGCGCCATCGTCGGGGCTGTGGTTGTGCAATGCTCTTGGTATTGGGGTCATCCTCGTGACCTAAAGGTTTATATCGTAACCAGGGCTACCTTATTAGCCTAAGGCCGTAAGTCATGCAATTCTCGTGGGTTGGGGTCATCCTCGTGACCCAGAAGCTGACTGCGTCGCCCGGGACTAGTCTTTTAGCCCATGGTTGAAGGTAATGCCACACTCGTGGCTTTGGGTCATGCCATCCTCGTGGCTCTGGGTCATGCCATCCTTGTGGCTCATGGTCGGGCCATCCTCGTGGCTCTGGGTCATGCCATTCTTGTGGCTCTAGGTCATGCCATCCTCGTGGCTCTGAGTCATGCCATCCTCGTGGCTCTAGGTCCGGCCATCCTCTTGGCCCGGAGTTGTTAGTAGCTATCACCCCTACGCAACTTAAGATGCATTAAGGTTTAAGATCACAATTTTTATTGATAATATTTCTTCAGGTGCTCTACATTCCATGGCCGTGGCAAGGCTTCTCCTCACATGGTTTCGAGGTGGTAGGTCCCGGGCCTGTTACATTGTATCACTCGATACAGTCCTTCCTAGTTCGGCCTCAATTTTCCCTCGGTCAGGTCTTGTGTCGCTTGCATCACCTTTTTGAGGACCAAGTCCCCAATAGTGAACCTTCTTGCTTTCGCTCGGGAGCTGTAGTACTTAGCCATTTTTTGTTTGTAAGCTGCTACTCGTAATGCGGCTTCATCTCTTTTTTCCTCAAGCAAGTTAAGGTTGTTTCTCAGCCCCTCTTCATTCTTTTTTGGGTTAAAGTTTGCCACCCTATGCGAGGTTACCCTGATTTCCACCGGCACCACCACCTCCATTCCGAATGCCAGTGAAAAAGGGGTCTCCCTAGTAAAAGTTCTTGCGGTGGTACGGTAGGCCCATAGGACATTTGGGAGTTCCTCGGGCCAAAGGCCTTTCAAACTCTCGAGCCTCTTCTTGATTAAGTTTAGCAGAGTCCTGCTGGTGACTTCCACCTGGCCGTTGGCTTGAGGGTGAGTTGGTGACGAGAAGTGGTTTTTGATACCGAGCCTGGTGCAGAACTCCTCGTACCAGGCATTGTCGAACTGCTTCCCATTGTCAGTGATGATGACTCGGGGGATTCCAAATTTGCAGATGATAGATTTCTAGGTAAAGTCTCAAATATTTCTTTAAGTGATTTTGGCCAAGGCTTCGGCCTCCATCCACTTGGTGAAGTAATCGATGGCTACCACCAAGAATCTCATTTGTCCTTTTCCCCTAGGGAGTGGCCCGACTATGTCGATTCCCCACTGTGTAAACGGCTATGGTCCCGCTATCAGGGTTAACTCTTTAGTTGGTTTCTTCGGGATGTTGGCGAAGCGCTGACACTTGTTGCATTTCTGAGTGAAACGGGCTGCGCCTTTCTGCATGGAGGGCCAATAGTACCCGGCCCTGATTGCCTTATGATCCATAGCTCTTCCCCCCGAGTGGGTGCCACATATCCCCTCATAAATTTCTCAGAGCGCGTAGTCAGCCTCTTCTTCGGACAAGCATCTAAGAAGGGGGAGGGTGAAGCTTCTTTTGTAAAGGACATCGCCAAGTAATAGGTATCGACTGGCTCGTATCCTAGTTTTTCTGGCCTCCTCCTTGCCTTCTGGCAACCGTTCATTTTTCAAGTATCTGATGATTTGAGTGGCTCACCGGGGCTCTAAGCCGATCATGTTGACTTCCTTGCTCTCTATCTCCTCGATACTCAGTTGAGGGAGGTGCTCTACCATAACTCCCGGGCCCAGGTTCTCAGAAGTGGATGACGCAAGTTTGGCTAGTCTGTCTGCTTCTTCGTTGTTTCCTTGGGGGACTCGTTGTATTGTGAAACGCCTGAACGCAGACTTCCCTTTTTCTACTATGGCTAAGTATCGCCTCATTTGGTCATCCTTCGCACCATACTCTCCCTGCACCTGTCCAACCACTAACTGGGAGTCGCTCCTGACTTCTATCTTTCTCGCCTTGAGTTCACGAGCGAGTTGCAGCCTAGTGATCAGCGACTCGTACTCGGCCTCATTGTTAGTTGCCTTGAATCCGAACCTTATAGCGTATTCGAGCCTGGCTTTCTCTGGCGTGATTAGGATGACTCCTCCCTCGGTAGCTGTGTAGGTGGAAGATCCGTCTACATGCATGATCCATTCTTCATGGTCGGCGTCTTCCTTTTGCACACCTCGTGCCTCGAGCTCGACACCCTCATCATAGGTGTATTCAGTGATAGCTTGGCCCTTGATTGCCCCTCGAGGGTGGTATTCGATGTCAAACTCACTTAGCTCTATTGACCATTTTACTAGTCTCCCTGACGTCTCGGGTTTGTGCAATATCGCTCGGAGAGTTTGATCTGTCAAGACTTGAATGCTGTGAGCCTGGAAATACGGTCTTAGCCGTCGAGTTGTGACGACTAGAGCCAAGGCCATTTTTTTGCCCTCGGGTATCTTTCTTCTGCTCCTCTGAAGGCTTTGGTAGTGTAGTAGACGGGAGCTTGTACCCCAGCTTCTTCTCTGACCAACACCAAGCTTGAAGCTGTTTCTGACATCGATAGGTACAAGTAAAGTACTTCCCCGTGCTTTGGCTGGTTGATTATTGGTAGGCGTGTGAGGTAGTTTTTAAGCTCACCGAATGCCCTGTCGCACACCTCATCCTAGTGGAAGGCCTTCTTTAACAGGTGGAAGAAGGGGGAGCATTTATCGGTAGAACGGGAGATAAATCGACTAAGGGTTGTGACCATGCCGGCTCGGCACTGTACTTCTTTCGTATTTCTAGGCGCTTGTATATCGATGATCGCCTTCACCATCTCAGGGTTGGCCTCTATCCCCTTCTGAGACACCATGAACTCGAGCAATTTTCCGGTCGAGACCTCAAAAGCACACTTACCGGGGTTGAGCTTCATGTTATTCCTCCTCAAAGTCCAGAAGGTCTCATCTAAGTTTGAGAGGTGTTGCTCATCTTGGAGGCTTTTTACTAGCATGTCGTCCACATACACCTCGATGTTCATTCTGATCTGGTCCTTAAACATCTCATTGATGAGTCTCTGGTAAGTAGCTCCGACGTTCTTCAACCCAAAGGGCATTACCCGGTAACAGTAGAGCCCTCGATTGGTGATGAAGGCAGTCTTTTATTGGTCGGGTTCATACATTTTGATCTGGTTATACCCTAAGAAGGCATCCATGAAGCTAAGGGTTTGATATCCTGCCGTCGAGTCCACCAGTGTGTCAATTCTCGGGAGCGGGAAGCTGTCCTTTAGACATGCCTTATTCAAGTTGGTGAAGTTAACACACATCCACCATTTCCCGCTCGGCTTCTGTACCATCATCACGTTGGCTAACTAGTCAAGATAGTGAACTTTTCTCATAAAGTCGGCTACCAGTAATTTTTCTACCTCTTCCGCGATCGCTCGATTGTGCTTCGGGACAAAGTTTTTCTTCTTCTATTTGATGGGCCTCAAGGCCGGGTTCACATTCAGTTTATGTTTGGCCACTCGGGGGTTTATCCCTGGCATGTCCTCGTGTGTCCAGGCAAAGACATCCCTATTTTTGATGAGAAAGTTCTTCAATCGTGCCTTGAACTCATTCGGAAGGTCTACCCCCACCCGGGTGGTCCTGTCGGGTGTGTCGGTGTCAAGGATGATGTCTTCCAGCTCTCCCCCCGGTTCTACATTTGCCCGGACTCTCTCATCCCGAACTTTCAAGCCTTCGACAGACATATTCTCTTTAGAGGTTGACTCTCCCTTAAGCGAAGCCATATAGCATTCCCTAACGGTCGCTTGATCCCCTCTAACTTCATCGATTCCCTTCTTTATTGGAAAATGCATCAGCGATGGTACATTGACGTGATTGCTTTTAATTGGTTCAGTGCAGGCCTCCCGAGTATTGCATTGTAAGCTGAGGGACAATCAACCACCAAGAAATCTATAACTCGGGTGGTTTGACACTCTCCTATGCCTGCTATAATGGGTAAATTTATCGCCTCCAGTGGACGCAGTCGATCACCCATGAATCCCACCAACGGTGTTTGTATGGGTTTGAGTTTGTCCAGACCAATTCCCATTTGATCTAAGGCGGGGAGGTAGAGGATGTCTGTCGAGGTCTCATTGTTGATGAGGATGTGGCGTGTGAGATAATTAGAGATGACTAAAGTCACCACCAAGGGATCGTCATGTGGCTGGCTTACCCCCCAGCATCCTCCGCCGAGAAGGTGATGGGTGGGCACCCTGAGTTGCTTCGTCGGCCTCTCTACCGTCATAAGTGGTAGATCCCTTTCCGCACGGATCTACCTCACGTGTGATTTCTTGGTAGAGTTGGACTCCCCTGCGAAACCCCCAGATATCACCCTTATTTTCCTAATGGGTCCTTCAGGCCTTCTTTCTTCTCGGTTCAGGGGGTCTCGTCGAGCGCTTTCAAGCCTAGTCTGTTGTTGGCCAGCAATAAACCTCGATAACCGGCCTCTCTAGATCAAGGCCTCGATTTGTTCTTTCAGGTCAAAACATTCGTTGGTGTCGTGGCCATGGTTCCGGTGGAAACGGAAATACTTATCTCGGTTACTCTTCTCCGGTGGGGCACGGATTCTCTCAGGCCATCGGACACTCGGGTTGTCCTTTATGTGCATAAATACCTGTTATACAGGTGCATTAAGTAGGGTGTAATTTTGAAACTTACTAGGGGGAAGGTTGACCCGTGCCCTAGCCCCGTGAGTGCCGCCACTTTCTCTTGCCAGCAGACCCTTCTCCTCTTGGGTTGCTTGCTATATCTCCCTCTTCCTTTTTGTCGTGGAGTGAATTAGACCTGGTATCTCGTTCTCGTCTGGCGTTAAGGGTGTCGTTGGCGTTCATATGCTGTCGTGCCTTCACCATGAGGTCGGCTATCTTGGTCGGGGGATTCTTGGATAGAGAGAAGAGGAGTTTGAAGGGTGCTAAACCCGCCATTAGGGCTGTTACAATCATCCTCTCATCGGCATCGTCAACTTATAAGGTCTCCTTGTTGAATCGGGATATGTAATCTTGCAGCGATTCCCCCCTGTTTTGCTTGACTTTCAAGAGGTGGGTCACTGGCCTGAGGTGCCTCTGGCCATCGATAAAATACCCAACGAATTACCTGCTTAACTCCATGAAGTTAGATACGCTCTAGGGTTTGAGCCGGCTAAATCAGACCCTAGCAGGCCCCTTGATTGTCGTCGGGAACGCCTGGCACATTATCTTGTCGGGTGTAGCTTAGAGGCTCATGTATGTCTTCTAGGCCTCTAGGTGATCCAAGGGGTCCTTGCCTCCGTCGAATGCTTCCATCTATGGCGGCTTGAACTTGTTAGGGAGGGGTCTAGCCATTACCTCTACAGTGAATGGGTGGTCTGCCCTCTAGATGAGCTCATCGACGGTGGGTAGGGCTTTGCTTTCAGTGCCTCTCTCATTGACGCCATCTCCTTTCTTACATCCTCTATTTTTTCTTCCTAAGTCCCTGAAATGTAAGCTCTCTCTTCCAGGCGGCTCTCTCTGAACTGGGACACCGAGGCACTTTCGCCCTCATGCATTTGGTCTTGACTCAAGTTCAGGGGGATATGAGACCCTGGTAGTCTAGCATCTTCGTTGCCAGGTGCGCCTCTCCGGCCTCTCAATGCTGATATGATTTCTCGGTTCTGCTCCATTAGCAACTGTACATTTGTTGTGAGACCATGGATCTTTCGCTCAAACAAGTCGACCCTTGGGATTTTTAGGCGTGCTCCGTCAGAGACGAAGGCTTCTAGTCCATTAACTCCATTGGTGTGGCCCTGCTAAGCCGCCATGGACTTGGTGTTAGCCATGCAAACCTTTATTACTATTGAAAACCAATCGTTCCCATAGACAGCTCCAACTGATGGCGCGCCGAGGAGGAGCCTCCTTTTTCACGCCAACCAGATGGTCCATAGCTAACCCGGGTCTCAACAGAGCTGATCCTGCACACACCAGATAGCAGAGGGTTAGGAAGCTAGAGCCGACGGTGGGCCATCTTCTAGCTCTCTAACGGTCAAGTCAAAGAGATCAGGGGGATTGTAGGAGGAAACTCTTTACTCGGTGCCCCTATTTATAGACTCGGACCAGGATGCATACGTGGCGAAGACCACGTGTCGCTTTATGCCTCTACCCTTAAATGTCGTTGTCCCCCATGCTCTTACATGTCGCTGCCCCCCATGCTCTTGCACGTCGCTGCCCCCATGCCCCTGTACGTCCGTGTCTCCCACAATTTCTGGTGCATTTTCTCTTGGCATAATTGTCCTTTGCTTAGAATCGTCAGGTTTGTTGGCAAATCCGTTGCAGAGGTTATGTGATTCGTATGACGATTTTTAGATCATGCTCATCGTTGCTCCCGGGTGTCGCCCTGATAGTCGGGGCCTTGCCAGGGATTGAGAGCCCCCCGGGGCCTTGGGCAACTTTCGGGTGTTGGGTATCACTGGTGAGGGTCGGGATCACAATTGGTTGAGTAGTCAGGGGATGGTTATAGTCAGGGGTTGGGGTTCTGGTCGAGGTCCCGAGGTCTAGAATCTTCGTGTCCCTCTGGGTCCCGTTTTACAGGTCGTGATTTTCCTGGGTCGTGTCTTTCCCCCATCAATATGTATATGCTATTGGTACTTATTGGAATCACGTGATTTTTCTAAAAAGAAAAATTCTCCTTTTGTTTCTATTTTACAGTTAAATGATTCTATGTTAGTGCTTGATGTTCCACTCTTGGCATCATCCAAGCCGTATCCTCTGGTCTGATCCCATCATGCTCCATTAAGGTGGGAGTGGCACATGTCCTCCACATCATGGAGAGCAAACCAAGAACAACTATGATGAATCAAACAGTGAAAAGTAGAGGACACATGATGCTCCCACCTTAATGGAGCCCGATGGGAGTGGATCCCGATGGAAGTGTATCAGAGGATACGGTTGCCATCAAATTTGTGTGATTTATCTAGTCTTCTTAAATGTGCCTTTTTAATTTTGTCATTCTCTTTGACATGTGCTGTTAACAAGGTTAAAAGATTCAAAAAAAAAAAAAAAAAAAAAAAAAAAATTTTACATGTGTTTA
>JAOXJP010204008.1:0-12012 GCA_025762735.1 Platanus orientalis
TTGTTCCCTTATGTTTATACGGTTAGATTATAATATATTTGTCAACCATTATGTATGCATGTGTACTTTTAAAGAATATTAAAATACAAGTGTACTAAAATAAGCAACCATTCCTAATAAATCTATTTGTTCCCTTGTGCATATGTAGTTAGATTCGAATATGTTTTCTAAGTTTCCAAGATTTTTACAATATTTCTTTCCGATATATATCTTATTTTGGCCTGACCGACATTTCCACCAACACCGACATTTTGAACCTTACTCAGATCAGAGAGCTAACAAAGGATTAAGAGGGTTAACCAGGTTCAGGTTTATGCCACCAGAGCACTCAGACTAATTAGAATATCAACAAGGTAAAGACACAAGAATCAGATACTTGAAAATCCCAGTGATTAACTCAAAAGTAAGAGGTTTAGTTTCATATTTAGATAACCAGTGGAGTAGATGTCCTATTATTACCACAAGGAGTATTCAGATGGGTTTAGCTTCAGAACATCTAAAACAGTAAGGTTTATAATAGAAAATAGTAGACAAGTAGACAAGATGGGAAGCCACACGATTGGATATATAACAAGGACTGAAATAAAGAATCAAACAAGGCTGAAACAGGGCTGAGGTTTATAATTTCAACTGGGTTTTACTTGTGGTTTATAACATGCTGACATAAGGGAATCTGGGACTGAAATCGATGCCTGGGTTATGGGAAAACAGATTCAAACCATCAAAATCCATTAGGCTAGTTCAGCCACAGGGTGGGTATAAGATGATTCTGGGGTGTTCTTAGCAAGAAACAACAAGGGAGGTTGTAGGAATTGAAGGGAACAGGTTTATGGGTTTCAAGAACACATGAAAATTGATTCTTGAATGGGCTTCAAGATCTTGAATGTAGACAACCCAGTAAAACAGTCAAAGAGGGATAAGAAAAAGAAGAAGAGGATTAGGAGAGGAAGAAAATGGAAGATAGACTAGTACCTTTTAGGAAATCACCAACTTCATGTTCCTTGGAAATCGCCAACCAAGGTCTCCAATCTTGGCACATAAGCTGGAAAAAGAAAAAAAAAAAAAAAAACAGAAAAATGTCTCCTACTCATTGAAGAAAACACATTTTATTCAAAATATTCATTAAAATTTTAGTACAAAACGTGGAAGCTATTTTATAAGTCAAAACCCCCTCTAATTCAATCCAAGCCGTCAAACACAAATTACTTTCCCCCCTCTAATCATGCGAAAGAGATTTCTCCCTGCAAAAACCCTATTTTGAAGCTAGTTACAACTTTGTCCTAAATAAAAAACTAAAATTTCATCCATGTCTAATCTCTAATAACTAATAAAATATAAGCTAAGACAATAAAACTCTAATAAATGGACTCAAAACTAAATCAAAGACCTTATAATGTGTCTCCATGTGTGCCTTCCATGTGCCTTCTTATTTGTCTTCATGTGTGGACCCCACTAGACCAATGTGTGGGTCTCATCTTGCTTGCCATGTCCTCATCACCAAATTTAAAATGCAGAAACAAAATAACTCAAGAATGAATTTAAACACTTCAAATAGCCACGAAATAGAAAACAACAAATAGAATGATATAAAAGCAATTTGAGGAATTCAAAATGAAAAGAAGAAAAGAAAAAGACCCAAAAAGGGTATTTCTATAATTTTTGGATATAATGTCTGAAAAATTACCAAATGTGCCCCTCTGACGTGTTGGAATTTTATGAAATTTTCCCGACCAAGAGTGTATCAATAAAAGGGTCTAGGGTTAAAATTTCAAGGGATTTGGACAAGATTTGATAAGCCAAATCATGGAATTTCATAAAACTTCAACGATGCTCTAATGGAGGTTCATGTAATCTGCAGGGAATCTTTGAAATTATGAGGGAAATGAGGGAATTAATGGGTAAACTTAGGACTTTTATTGAGAATCCTAAGAGGATCAAAACCCTTAAAGAAAAGAAAGAGAATAGGGACTTGAGAGTGGTGTGATCTTCAAGTATTTAGAACCCAGAAAATTCAGCAAATAACATAGGGATTTAAAGAGAATATATCAGAATTTAATAGAGGTTAGAAGGAATAATAATTCTGATCAAACAGTAAATAGATGTACCTTCTTACAGGGTTGTGAAGGTAACAATAATAGAGGTTATAATGTTCCATGTGAGTATGATTTCTGCAGAGTTTTCTCACTTCAATCCTTAATGTTAATGATAATAACTCAGCACATCAATGCAGAATTAAGTGGGGAGGGAGACGAGACTTTTAGAAGAAGGAATAATGAGAAGAAGGAGAAGAGGAGAAAAGAAGAATTTAGGAGATGAAGTTGGGAGGGTGAGAGAGTCTCACAATTGCACCTAGGGTGCTACAACCCACGATGGAAAGAGAGAGGGGAGCCTAGGGGTTAGCATCACCACCCTATGTGGAAGACGAGAGGCACACAGCCACCTTGGGAGACCACCCAATAACAACACAACTTAAAATTCAATAATCTTCACCGTATTAACCAAAGGGAGTGGTGCCTTTATATAGGTTTACAACCTATAAAAAATTAGCAACTTACTATGGAAACTTCTAAAAACAAATATTTGATGCCTAAGTAATACCAAAATCTAAAACTTGCCAAATACTACACTTTCCTAAAGTGTAAACTACCAAAAGATTTGGAAAGCAGGGGCTGTCGACCAGCTCTTCTAGTGGACCCCATTGTGTTGACTTTGTCGTCCATTAGAAGACCAAAAAGCTTTTGATGAGGACATGGACCATCACGTTGGCCCCACATGACATGCCGGTGGGTCCCACATGTGTCCCATGATTGAAGCAAATGGTGGCTGTAATTTCTGGTCTGTGAATGTTTAGAGTCATTAGGAAGTCTTTAATTTTAGTCTTTTATTTTAATTTGAGTTGTAATAAGGATAAGAATCTTATCTTATCTTATCTTACCTTATCTTTTTAGTCAGAGTTGGTTTAGGATTTTAAAGATAAGGTTAAGATTCCTAAGGTGTCCGGGATTCCATTGTTTTCCAACAACATTATCTTTCAATGTAATTAGTTTTAATTAGGAGTCTTTGTTGGGTTATAAAGACCCCACACAGTTGGTTTGTTAGATAATGTATTTTTGAAATTAAAAAATAATAATAATCCCTCTCTTGAAGCTCTCGGCTGCTTGGTTCGTTGCAGTTTTTTTTGTCTCGGGTTTTCTCAAACCAGGAGTGGTTTACCATGGTTAATCCTTGGGTTATGCAAGCTAGGTGGAGGCCTGGGTCCCCCATTCTTGGAGAGTATACCCTGTAAACAGGTTTTTCCTATCTCTTCTTCTTTCTTTCTTTTTTTTATTTCTTTAATTCGGTTCTTTTCTTCAACCTCTGACCTATCAAGATAACCCCATTGTTTACCTATAGATCTGTTGTCAAATCCTTCTAAATCAGTCTTGGTTTAAACTGAGACAAGATAGAAGACTTGATCCTTCATCTCTTCTGTTTATTCAGATCTGATTTCATTTGCCTATAATTCTGTTATATAACCCCAACGAACCCTATCTTGAAGCTATAGATTGTCCCTGTTTCAGCCCTCTTAATTCCCAAATTCAGCCCCTGTTTGTCCCTTGTCTTTATGCCTTAATCCTGCAGCCTTAGTGACCATGCAGCCTATTTTCTTCTTATATCACAGCCCATTACCTTTGAATATCTCCTCATTAACTCTGAGTTCTACAGTGTTAAACCCAGGCCCTGCTTAACCTTTATTTTGGTCCTATCATTCTCTTTCTTTTACTGTAAATTTTGTAGTATTCCATCATAAACAAATAGTTTCTTTGGGCGTTAAAGTTCAGTTTTGAAGACTGCTATACTATTATTTTGAGATCAGCATATTGTGGGGTTAATATAAAGCTTTCCGGTAAAGTTATTAGTTTATATCATTGGCTGTCTTGAGCATAGTGAAAACCAACTCAGAGATCTATAGTGTTGCTATTACATCTATGTCTGAACCACTACTTCTTGTTTGATCATTTATTTGAGTGGAATCTATTCTAGTCTTTCGTGGCCCCATTAACCTGCACGAAAGTAGTCTAGCATAGGCGGGTCCTGCATCAGCCTTGCTGTTGACCAGGCCTATTTTTTCCCAAATACCTTTGACTTTTCAGCCTTATTACAATCCCATAACTTCAACTAAACTCCTAACACTCTAATGGCACTAATGGCCTTATTACATGGACACATAAAATGTTGTACCCCCCCCCCTCTTTACAAGACCCCAAATAACCCCACATAACATGCTGGATTGAACCTGGTCCTCTTGTGGGGCGACACATACATTAGTCTTGCTTTGTCCACATCAGTCTTCATGTCTCTAGTAATTCTCATCCCGAGAATTAGTTTCGCAACACCCAAATCCTTCATCTTGAATTCCTTTGACAACTTTGCCTTCAGATTTTTTATTTCATGTATGCTTAATCCTACAACAAGCATAAGGCTGTCAATCAACCAGACCGAGGTCGGGCCAAACTTTCTTACATGGGCCCGAACTCAGCCCAAACCCAAACTTGGCCCAACTTGGTCAGCCCGAACTCGGCCCATTTTAAAATCTCCTTTTTAAAATTTGGGCTGCTAATGGGCCCAAATTACCCCTAAATACTTTGATAATATACCTAATTAGTTAAAGTTGGCTAATAATGGGCTAAAAACCGCCCTATTTTTTGGGCTAAGCTTACCAATGTCGGGTCAGGCCAAACCTAACTATATTTTATACCTATTTCAGGTTAAGCCAGGGTTGTAATCATATTACTACTTTGGGCTGGGCTGAGTTTGGGTTAAAATTGAGTTTCCCCGAACTTGGCCCGAATAAAACTTCGGGCCTAAAAGTTGGGCCCAAACTCAGCCCAACCTGAAGTTAACTTGGCCCAACCCGACAATTTTCAGGCCGTACATGTCGGGCTTTGGGTCAGCCCGGCCTAATTGACACCCTTAAACAAGCATATCATCTAGATACAATAGCAGTATGATATAATTGTCATCAAAGGTTCTGTAGTAACAACAATAATCTACATGGCATTTTCTAAAACCATCATCTGACATAAACTTGTCAAATTTTATATACCGTTGTCTTCGTGCTTGTTTCAAATCGTATAAACTCCTCTTGAGTTTATAGACCATTTATTCCTATCCTTTAACTACATACCCTTGTGTCTTCTTCTAAATCACCATAAAGAAACATTGTTTTCACATCTAGTTGCTCAAGGTGTAAATCTTTTGTCACTATAATGTTCAACACTATTATAGTATTCATCTTCACCGCAAGAAAAAATAGTTCAGAGTAGTCTATACCCATCTTTTGTTGACATCCTTTTACCACCATCTTGACTTTATAATGTTTACTGTCATCATGTTCTTCTTTTAACATGTACACTCACTTGTTATCCAATGCCTTCTTTCTTTGAGGTAGTAAAACCAAGTCTCATGTCTGGTTTGATATCAAGGATTTCATCTCTTCATCCATGGCATGCTCCCACTTAGTTCCATAGTCCACCTTCAATGCTTAATCATTGCATTCAGGCTCACCACCATTTGTCAATAACAAGTAACACAATTGAATGGAATATCGTTGTGTCGGCTTAGGTGTTGTTGAGGACTTCCCTGGTTCCAGAGTAGGTGTGTGAGGCTCCACTTATAGATCTTCACCTGGCATTTGAGTCTCATCTACACTTTAGACATCATTTTCTTAAATCCCCACCAACTCCACAAACTCCTTTTTATTAGTCAGTACGTTTTCCTTGTCCTTTTACATGACCCTTTCATTGAATACCACATTTCTACTTCTAATGACTTTCCGATTTTCTTCATCCCAAAACCAATAACCAAACTCATCAAAACCGTATCCAATGAAAATACATTTCCTAGATTTTGCATTTAGTTTATTTCTCTGTTCAGCATCTATATGGACATAAGAGATACAACCAAACTCATCAAAACCGTATCCAATGAAAATACATCTCCTAAATTTTGCATCTAGTTTGTTTCTCTATTCAGCATCTATAAGGACATAAGAGATACAACCAAAACTTCTACGTGTGAAAAATTTACCTCTTTTCCCGCCCATGCTTCCTCTAGTAGTCTACCATCCAATGGTAATGAAGGTCCACGATTCAACAAATATGCTGTCATGTTCACTACATCCACCCAAAACTTCTTAGGCAATCAAACATGTAGTCTCATGCTTCTAGCACGCTCTACAATTATTCTGTTCATGCACTCCGCCACACCATTTTGATATGGTATATTAGGAATTGTCTTCTCTCTTCTGATTCCATTTGTTGCACATTACCTTTCAAACTCTTTACTACAATACTCACCTTCATTGTCAGGCCTTAAGCATTTAAGCCTTAAGCCTATTTCATTTTCAACCAAGGCTCTCTACTTCTTGAAAAGTTCAACATCAGACTTATGTTTTATAAAATAAACTCATAGTTTATGGATTGCATCACCAATAAAATTAACAAAATAAAAAGATCCACCAAGAGAAAGTAGCTGAGTTGGCCCCTAAACGTCAGTATGAACTAATTCCAATCTTTCGGACCTCAGCAACCTCTTTACTTTTGAAAAGCAAACATTATTTTGTTTTCCTAAAACACAATCTTCACAGAATTCCAAGTCCATAGCTTTGAAACCTAGAAGCTTACCTTTAGCGTGAAGAACCTTCATTCACTTTTCACTTATATGCCAAAATCTATAGTGCCATGTGTCTGCATTAACACCTGTTTCCGCAACTACAATGGAGCCACTATTTGTCCCGATCAAATAGAGTGTTACTTCTTTCTTTCTGCAAGCAACCATCATAACACTTTCGGTAACCTTCCACAAATCCCCATGAAATTCATTGTACTTTAGAGCTGCTAACACAAATAAGATTTATTTTCAAACATGGTACATGTCTTACATTAGTCAACTTCCATGTACCTCCATTTGGTAAACTTAGTTGAACATCTTTCTGCTCAATTATGTTGCAAGTCTCGTCATCTCCAAGATAGACTTTTCAAAAATCACCGTGCACATAATTCCTAAGACATTCTTTACTTGCGGTGGCATGAAAAGTCGCACCTGAATCTACAACCTAAGATTCAATTTTATAAACTAGTGAAAGAATCAAAACATCATCAGAAACATCACCTATAGTGTTTGTGGTAGCATCATTTTCCAAGTCGTTTTCATGTTTCTTCTTTTGTGCCCAACAATCCTTCTTTGGATATCCCTTCTAACCAATCAACCTTTAGTTTTGTTGATTTTGACTTGCCCCTTAATTTGGATCTTCCACAGTCTTACCCTTTTTCAATCGCCCTTCCTTTATTTTCCACATTCAATGCATTACCCGATAATTCTCCTAAGGATTTTATGTGGATTTCCTCACTGAGTATAACACTCACATCATCAAATTTCAATGTGTGTGAACCCAATGAATTATTTAACGCCATGATCAAACCATCACAACTTTCTAGTAAAGATGACAATATTAGCAAAGCCCTAACTTCATCATCAAAGTTGATGCCTACCAAGGTTAACTGGCAAATGGTTTATCATACAACCACGACAAGGCAACCATTAAGTCTTCCTCGACTTTCTCTTTGGATATATTAAAAGCATCTATCAACGATAAAGAGAGACGAATCGTACCCGAGGCCTTTCTATCGAGCACCTCCCAATTTAAATCTGACATAGTCGTAGGTTTCTTTATTTTTCCTCCAAGAGGTTGATAAAGATTCTTCTGATAGAGATAATCCTCTTTCTACATATTCTAGAGTGCAAAATTCAAACCATTAAATTTCTCAACCATAAACTTTGTGGTTTCTTTTGCCATTGTCATTGCTCCCACTCGAACAAAGCTCTGATACTCGCTGCTCTACCAGAGGAGGCGCATGAGAGATGTATCCATGTTTTTGTTCCATTAGAGTTTTTTTATTTATTTTTATATCACTTTATGTCTCTTGTTGAAGGGGGACACATGTTGGTGAGGGTATTTTAGTTTTTAGTTATTATTTATAGGTATTTTCGTTATTATTTGCAGTTGGGGTCTTTTAGTCATGAGAGTAGAAGAGAGAGGTTAATTTTGTCCACTTCCTATTTATTTGAAGTTGCCCTGACCGTGGGACTCTATTTATAGAGCCCACAACCAGTCAAGAGCTTTATGGAACAAGATTTGAAATTTTGTCTAACATGATGTGCTTCTTCTTCTTTGCTTGTTAGCAGGCTGAAAACTTTCAAAACCCTGGAATGGGTCTAGGCCACCACATAGTTTAACACTAGTGGTAGAGGTCACTCCCTCCCTATGGGTTAAAGGTCTCTATCCTTTCTTTTCCATCTTGTATTCTCAATTTTTTTTTTCAGATTTCTTAGTTGTTGAAACTGCCATACCTATAAGAGATTCAACACCATCCTCCATTCAAAGTTTCTGATCAAAGCAGCACTCCTCATGGCTGGACAACACCGTCTGTAACAATCATCATTGAATGTTTGCTGATTTGGAGGAGTTTTAGGCCTTGGAATAACTCCCAGGCATGAAACAGCCTGCTAGGTGTTTCCACAACATTGAGTACCACACACTCATGGCTGAAGCTTTGTTTGAAGCAAACTTTCTATTATGGTGATATACATCCCCAGGCAATACTGCAGGAAGCCTTCATCTAGTGAAATTTTAAATTTTAAATTTATTATAGCCATTGGAAGACGACCTAGGTGTGAAATAGAGACAACAGGTCATCGTGGGAGATTGAACTCTAGCTCCTAACAGTGAGTGTTTTGATCGATTGGAGGCATCTTGGGTACTCCAAACCCCTGGACAATTCTATTAGAAGCAAGAGGCAGGGATTTGTTTCACTCTCTCATCAGTTCTAGTTGATCTTCTACATCCAAGGCGTGAAAAGGGGCTGAAATCCACTTAGGACGAGATCAGCCACCATCTTCACATCTATAGAGCTTTGATCAAATGGACTTCTCCAGGCTGATACCGACCCTTAGGCAACCCTAGAGAAAGCACCCTACATCCAGAAAATTTCTTGAATCAAAAACCCAAGTCTGGGTTTTCCTAGGCTGGCGGTACCCTGTTTTCAAGCACCAGATTTTGTGATTTTCTTCTACGGTCTACTTTTGGTTTCTCCAGTTGATCCCCCTCAAGGTCTGCATCTACTGGATACTATTGGGGTTTGCTTTTACATAAACAGGTGCTTTCAGTCTTTAACAAGTCTCTCTTGAATCTCTATAAGTAGTGATTTGTGGATTGTGTGGCATCTATGTAATGACTGATCTTCTTAACTTTTTGAGCATAACCTGGAGCTGTTAACCTGATTTGTAGCCTTTAATCATGCTTCCCTCCTATATTAATTAAACTCCTTGATAGTTCTTGCATCTAGTAGTTGCTTGGCCACACTATTACTTTATTTAGACACTTTTTTCACCCTTTTCATGCATCAGAATTTTCTGACAGCAACCCTACAGTTTTGTTCCCTAAATTAGTTTGATAATTTAGCATATAGTTTAGGTCTTTTATTTGCTCATTAATTTTGTAAACCCTAATTCCTTTCATGCATTATGAATTTGAGTTAAAGAACCACTTGATCTAGCGATTGGACTGTGCAAGCAGGAATATTGTTTATTTTTGTTATTGTCATAACAATGTTATTCCGATCTCCTGTGCACACACTCACTTCCCTATATACATGTTGCATCAGATTACTTCGATCTTGGCCAGTGCTATGGCTCATATCATCTTAAAGGTGAACCCTAGCAGTCTAAAGAGGGATCCTCCCCATCCTCATTATCATATGGAAAGGCTTATTCTCAACCTCAGGTTTATTCTCACCCTTAGGCTTATCCTCAATCTCAACATCAGGTTTATCTAGTGGTAGGGTATCAACGATTTGAGACACTAATGAATATAGAGGATTATGTATATGAGAGATACACTTGTGAGTATCTGGCATCTATCGCTTTATATCATGGCAGCTGTACTGCTACTACTTGAAAGATCAGCTCCATCAATTGATGCATCATTGACACCATGATGGGGACACCCCAGAGCTCTATGTAACCTATGACTTGAGACTTGGGACTGCTAATGTATCTTATATCATATAAGCATGCATTGTATGTCTCCTCTTGTACTTTTGAAACTTCATGGTTTGTACTATGGCCATTGGCCAGATGTGATTATTTAGATATGGAATTATTGTTGGGTTATGGATTTGCATCATAGATGCTTATTTATCATTTATTAATTCTAAGTGGATTAATAGCTTTAGTGTATAGTGTTTTTTATCAATCTCCAACACTTAAAGTTTTAGATGTGTACGATAGCATGTCTTTAGGGTGCCGGTTTTCAACTATTGATACCCAAGTGTATAATGATATGTTATGGTTTTTAGGTGTATGATAATGCTTATTATAACATTATCTGAAGTTTCATTAAAAAATTCAAAGGTTTCCTTATTATTTCCATATTTTTCATGGGTGACAATGTTTGTCATGAGTCATGAGTGTATCGATTTCTACAACCATCATAGACAATTTTTTTTGTATATGTAATAGTCCTAGGTGTGTATTAATGTTTATTTTATTGTATCTTGAAGGTTTCATAAAAAAAATTTCAATGTTTCCCTAAAGTTTCCACTGTTTCAGATACCTATCCACCGAAACCTCAATATGCTTCCATATCCGTAGGGAGGGACTGAAACCAAATCTTCAAACATTGATATAATAAGGACTGACCAACTGATAGGGGATGCATGAACATAAATAAGAAAAATTATGCTGCTTATTGACGCATGATTGCTTCTTCTTGGGGTGATATTGCCTTAACTCCTAGGTGTGATTGCCTAGATCATCTTCTTCTTCGTCTATATCCTATAATATTTTACTGACTTACAGCAATCTCTATACATTCTCTACTCTTATTTTCATGTGTGTTTCATCAACTACATAAACCACTCAAACTGTGGGAACTTATCCCAGTCACAGCCTATACCCATTCATTAGTACTGAATTTGAAGAGATAGCTAGCGAAAAAGCTAAGTTTCCGGGAGAAAATTATGGCTATGCTATATAGTTAGATTTCTTTCTTCCTTTGTTTAAAGGGCTGAAATACCATGAATGGGTCTTCAAGTGGGACTCAATTGTATTTAATTATGGGCCTGTTCCCCTTGGGTGCTTGTATTTGTCAAGCATCGCCCCTCTATGTATCGGTACTATATTTCTTTTTCTTTTTTTGATAGGTAAATGTTAGTGGTTAATTTAGGTGAAGACGAGTTTTGAATCCAGGTCTGTGGTATGAAACCCAGAGACTTTACCAACTTAACAATATCTTCCAAGAGTCATTTTAAGACACTTTTTCAAATATTGTGCATGGTCAACTACCATCTACAAACACAAAATATCAAGACATGTGGCACACATGCTTGCGGTGAGCGGCCACCATCCAATGGGACCCACATAGAAGAACCCCCGAGTTAACTGTCGGCGAATCGATGATTGCAACAATCCAAAATATAATAAAAGAAAAAAGGATCTTGAAAACATGGTCTAGAAAGAAGTTTGTAGAATACAAGTCATCCAATGACCCAATCATGTTTGATTTTGGACAAAGAAGTTCTCAGTTGCATGACAACCATCAAAAGGAGGGTCCAACCACCTATATGCATACAGCATCTCTTCCATAGTTCAATTATAAAATGTAAACACCTTTTATGATACTTTATGCTACAGATTAAAGCAGATATAAATGGGAAGCTGTGTACCTGTTCGCTATTCCACCAAAAAAAAGCTGGCGTAATTGTGCATCACTTCCTACATTCATGTACATAGCATCATGGCAATGCTTAGATGTCCACTTACGAAATCTATTTGCAGCAATTTCTTGTTCTACAGAGGCCACCTTCTCCATTTCTGAAAGGTATGCCCGATCAACCAGCATTCCCTCAGTTTCCATTCTCACCAAAAGCTCACCAAATGGACGCCAATACTCCTCATAGAAGTCATACATGG
>JAOXJP010204019.1:0-12012 GCA_025762735.1 Platanus orientalis
CTCTACGATAGAGCGGGCTTTGTAAGAGGGGCATGCCAAGGCCCTTAAGGGCTTCGGAGTTTTTTTCTTTTGTACATATCTCTTCGGTTTCTCCTTTTTGGGGACTTCGTGTACCACTCTTTGAATGAATCTTTTTATCCTCATAAAAATAAATCTTAATTACATAGCCAGGAGCCTGTAAAGAAAAAATAGAGGCAAGAATGCTTCTTTCTATTATTTTAAAATTCAATAGTACAAAACAAACTGAAAGACAACTTCTAATAAGAATATCAGCTCTAAACTCATTGAAGTTTCAAATAATAATTCCCACTAGAATATGATGAGGGAGCATACCATGTCAAAAAAGAAGAAGTTGGAAGACCATAAATAATCTTTTACGAAGTGTCTAGTAGTATAGTCTTATTTTTCTGTTATTTTTCTATTTTAGAAGTTTTAATGAGTGGTTTTACATGTAATAAGGCCATTAGAGCCAAATTAGAAAGTTGGTAAGAAGTTGGGATTAAATTAGGAGTGTTTTAGGAATTTTTTAGATTTAAGGTTTTTTTAGGCTAATCCTATTTTTGATGTTTAGCATACTGTTTCAAAGGTCAAATTTTGCCCTTTTGGCTTGATTTTGGTGTCATTAAATAGGTTATTCAGTTACCTTTCTAATGAGACCAAGATTGTGTAAATCCGAGGTAATTTGGTAAAGCTATGACCAAATTACTAACAGGGGGTAAAAAAAACGGAAATAGTGTTTTTTTAGAAAGTCTTAAGTTTTAGTAGTTTAGACTTTAGGAAATTTTATGTTTTGGAAAGTCTAGGAAATAGAAAATTTTGTACAACAAGTTATTAATGTTTTTAGCAAGTTTATGATTTTAGAAAGTGTGTTTTATGAAGTATTAAATTTTATAATATTTTCTTTTTTTAGAAAGTTCCAAATATTTTAGGATGTAAACTTATTTAAAGACACCCTCTATACAATAAAATATAGTTAAAGATTAATATTTGAAGCAGAAGACACGTTTTTGTTGAAGTGGGTGTGGTATCCCATGTTTTTCTCTCTTAACCCACCCCTCACATGAGGTGAGCGTCCTACCCTCATTCTCTCTCTTCTTCTCTTTCTTCTTTAATCTTCTTCTGTATTTCTGGTTTTCTTGAGTTTTTTCTTTAATTTCTACTTATAATTTAATTTTGCTTTTTTCTGTCTTCTTTCTTACTATTTTCTTGGTTCTTGATTTCATCTTTCTTTTGGTTCTCTTGATTTCTATATGACATTTGTAGCTTATTCCTAATTGTTGTGAGATCCTTTTAAAGGGGGTATCCTACATCACCATGTCACTATTGGCCTTATTACAAAGTACCCCAGCCCTTAAATTACTCTAAATAAACTTCACATAATATAGATCTTGAATCTTGCTCTTTTGTGGGGTGGAACATACAAGAGCCTCTTCTCGTTGTCCGCAACAGTTTGAGAGGTGGAGTTGATTGAGGTTATATCCCTTCTTGAATACCTTAAAGAGGTGTTAGTAGGCCCTTAGAGTCAAATGGAATTTACCCTCTTAAGTCTCTTTAAAAGGTCTTGTGTGGTGGTAGAAAAATTATTAGATCATTCCCTACAAAATGCGTTGGATTTCCTGGTCCCATTTGAGATATAAGGCCTTTGCATGGGAGGTTGCCCGGAAGAAGGTCAATACATGTGATATACTTTAAAGATGAGGCAAATTTTGCTGTCTTCAACTCCTTGTGTGCTTAACGTGTAATGAGGAGGGGAGTCAGTTGACCATCTTTTCATCAATGCAATAGCCAAAGAGATATGGTATGTTTTTTGGAACACTTTGGATCGAAATTGGTTCTTTCTTAAGACATCATTGGCTTGATGTGGTGTTGTCATACTTATCCTATGACGAGAGGGTAAAACACTTTTTGAGATGTGTTTTTATTGTGGTACTCTGGTCTGTTTGGGAAGAGGAATGCTCATCTCTTCCAAGATAGGCTCCTCCTTACACAGGACATCATCAAGAGAACCATCATCAGAGTTGTTCATTGGGCTGGATGCTGGTATAGTAGAGTGGTTTAAAGGCATTGCAACAGGTTCCATAGTTTGTGATTGGTTTGAGATTGACAGATCTTCCTCTCACTCCACATTGATCTCTAGGCCTTGGTCATGTATGCATCCTCGGTTTTAGTGGGGAATGGGGACTTTATCAGGGTGGGGGTGTTGGCTTTGCTCCATGGTCTACGGATAGTTTTTGGAGCTAAACTTTGACAAGGTTTTGTGCAGGGTGATTAAACTATTGTAGTGGGTTGGATTTTTAAGAGGTGTCCCCTTGGAGGCTTACCCAACTTATTAGAGAGGCCGTCATTTACGTCCATTAAGAACATATTGTTACAATGGGGACCAGAAAACTTTATTTCTGGATGGTTTGGCCAAACAAGGGGCTTTATTGTTTACTGGTCTAGTCTCCCTCCTTAGGCTTTTGTGATTATTACTGCACCACTATGATTAGGGTGCTGTTTTCCAAGCAGGTTAGTTGTTAATTATTAGTGGTGAAGACGAGATTGAATCCAGGTCTTTGGTATGAGACTTTAGCAATTTAACAAGTGGGTGTTGTTGTACTTTTGTACATTTGCCTTCTATTGATAAATTCATTATTCTCTTTGAATGGGTCTTGGTATGGTCAGAATACAAGGAATCGGTGTGGTATGCCATATGGTGTGAGGAGGTGTAATGTGTTTTATGTTTTGATTGGACTCGCTTACTGTAATTGCCTTTTTCTTGTTTCTTTGTCTTTCATTTTGGTATCACCTTCTTGGTGATCTTACTCTGTTGTAGTTTTGTTTTGTCTTTTTACCTTCAATAAATTACATCCTTATCTCTCAAAAAAAATGATGAATTTATTATCGTCCTTAAAAAAAGGTAAGAAGCATATATCTTTTTTTTTTCTCAATGTATAGTGGTGTTTAAGTCTTGGGAATACATGTAATCTCTTGGCAGTGGCCTGAGTTTCTTTCCCCAAGGTGCTAAGTGATTCCCTTGGGGATCGTAGGCGGTTACCTATGCGTGGTCACCAACCTAGGGTCCATGCCTGGCGCTAGGAGCTTGGCTGGCCTAGGTGACCCACTAGCTTGTCTTTGACTACATTTGTCTTCATATAGAGCAAACATATAATGTGGTTGTATAAATTATAAAACGAAGTATTAAATATGAAATGTTTGATTTATTTTAGAAGGCTCAACCTTCCGTGACTTTGGTCTACTGTTAGGCAGAGGCAGTACACTAGTTTGCAATTTATGTTGGTCCTTTGTTTTAGTAATGAGGGTGTTTTGTGGATTGTTTGTAAAAAAATTGTATGGGTCTCATTAAATCCTATCCTTACAATTTGATTTTATTGAAATGACATTCTTGCTATTTTATGGAACTTTGGAGCACATGACCTTTGAAATGCACCTTGTGAATTGTGATATCTTATTTTCACCATTTTTAATATTTGCAGTGTATGGATCTTTCAGCCTTGCAGAGGTGTTTGCAGACAAGATTCTCTCCTGGTACAATTCTTGTCTTCATATTGCTCCTTTTTATAGGCATTGGCTTTGTGAAAATAGGACATATGAAGCATTTTGAAATCTCTTTTTTCAGTGGAAAAGTAGAAGTTATTTTATCTAATTTTATTTATAGGGTAATTACAAGTATCACATTTTTTCTATGTTATGTGGTTACCTTGATTTGTTGATTGCATAATTGTATTTAATTACCTTATGATTGGCATTGTGTGTTTGAAGAAAGATATGATTCAATTTTTTTGGTTGAATCCTGCCATACTGATAGTATCAGGGTGTTGGTAATGTCCTATCTTCTATGGTATGAAATATGTATGTCTATGTACACATTATATTTACTACAGAAGCAGATATTTTATGGTGTGTTCTATGTTACTTTAATAATAAAAGTGTAAGGAATTTCATATATATATACATAAATTACCTAAAATATTTTCTTCAAACGATTCATAATTCATTTTTCTGTGTATGCGTATGTGTGTGTATCCTTGTGTTTTAAGGAGACAGGAACTTTAGAATGGTTGATGAATTATGTCAGGCTGTCAGAGTATGATTACGAGCCAAGACTTACAATCCAGATCTACCACCTGTTGCAAATTGTAAATAGGCAGAAGATGGATGTGCTATTTTCTAGCAGACTAAATATTTTCTTTGAACATGCCAGCTTGCTTCTTTTATTATTATTATTATTATTATTATTATTATTTTTTTTTTTTTTTGGGGGGGGATGTTGTTCTTACAATGGACTTGGGTTCAAAAATTGTTTTCACCTTTTAACAACCAACCACTAACTTGCTGATAACAGCTCTTTTTTTTTTTCCTTTTTGAATCAATGTTGTGATTGTTCTCTAGTTTGTACTTGAGATTATCCGCTCTTTGTTTGATGAGCTATTGCTATTAATAATTCTCTCTTTCTTTTTGTTACTTGTTGACTCTCAAGCCTTGTGAGTCAAGTGTGCTATTTGACAATGATTCATGAATTTGATGCCAACTAGCTAAATTGGTCAAGGAGTGGGGTGGTCATATGCCAACTTTAAACTATATACATACATATATATATATATATATATACTGTTTCTTTTTCTTTTTTTTCCCACTTTTTGATCAATGCCGTGACTGCTCTTTAGTTCAAACTTGAGGTCTTTCATTCTTTGTTTAATGAGGTATTTCTTTTAGATAATTTACTATTCTTGTTTGTGGCATTCACACACAAATACTGTGAGTCAATTGTGCTTGTTGACAATGATCTATCAATATGATCTCAAACCTCCAGAATTTGTACTTTTGCAGGTTTCCGTTGTACTACCACACGAAATTTGCATTCCTTGTTTGGCTTCAGCTACCATCTTCTGAAGTAAGCGTCAACTATGCTTTATGCTTTTGGTATTTCATGAATGTTGTTTCTACCTGCACAGAATTTTTATTAGCTGCTAGTTGATGGGTACACATTGTTAAGTTTATTAGGCACTCAGTATTCAGAAGAATTTGGGTTTTCTAAAAATGATCATGAAAGGGGGGTGGACTAGTTTATTAAAGATTGTAAGAAAGTATGACTTAACATTTACAAAAGAATTAGAGTGCTGGTTCTGCTAGATGAGTTGCGTGAACGACCTGGAATCTTACACATGGCAGCTTGGATGGCTGCCCAAAAGGGCTACTCATTAGCGTAGGGCTTTATTTTGGCTTTGGCTAACAATTTACCCGCCACACATATTTGTCCTTCATATATCCAACCCACATGCTGCCCCTTTTTTAATCTTCTAAGGTAGCTCTAATTTTAGGCTTTTGATGACTTACACCAACTTGCGAATACCCAATCCACGTTATTCGGGAGTGCATATAGTGTTTCAATCGACCCAATGATGCCTGGGTTTGTTGTCTATCTCAACTCAAAGAAAGTTTCTAATTGTTTCTTCCAAAGCTGTTGTTGCTGTCATCCACCTCAAAACTGATTCCCACGGCACAACGCCCTTGCCAATTGCCACATCACTTGAAAACCCTTAAAATGGTGGAGCCAATTAATCCAAATAGGGGTTGACAACAAGTTGTTGATTTTAAAGAGTATTTCATAGTGAAAATATCATTGTTGCAGGGAAGTTTTGTACATGGTGGGAAGCTCGTTTGGGAAGCTAATTCCATTCCGCTTCCCCTAGTGGTGCGAAGCATGCTTTTCAAACGTGGGAAGCAAGTAGAAGCTATTATATGGAGAAACAAGTAGAAAAGTTTGGAGAATCATTCTGAAAGTGATCTAAGAAACAATATTATATTTTAAATAATGTAAATCCAATGCTGTTAGCCTTGAATAAACTATTATCTATGAGATTTAGTTATGATTTTGTGGAAAAAAGAAAAAAAAAAGATTTAATATTGAATTTATTGTTTATATTATTTTATTCCAATCCAATAAAAAAGATTCTAATCCGATGGTTTTTATACAAGGTCTTCTATAGTCTGACTCTAAGATTTAAGTTATCTACAAAAAAATCTTATGTATGATAAATTCTAAGGTATGGCTTGCCATACTGATAGTAAGTGATTTGTATATTGATTTATATGTCTTGATTCTTTGTTACTTACATAGTATAGCTTTTAGTTTTTTCAATACTTTTTTGTAAGTTTATTCACTTTAGTTTAGGTAGCGTTTGGATAAACTTATAATTAACTTTTGACTTAAAGAATTAGTTACTTATTTAGAATTATAGGGTTCATTCCATCAAAATTTGCGCTTAAGTCAATGGCTCAATTTATCTGGTAAGTTGTTGGATCCCAAGTTAAAAATAAATTGATTTTCTTTTCCCTCTCCTACTTATGACTTATGCATAAATAATTTTTTAATTTACAAACCAGACGCAAAAACATAGGGACTTATGACTTATGGATTGCTAGTAGTCATAAATTGTTAAAAATAAGTTTATCCAAACGATACCTTAATGTAGTTGAAATTTTTTATTGTAACTTATACTTATTTACTTTGTTATCGTTTTTTGCTTCTCACTTCCCAAAGATTTATGAGCCTCTCTTCCTGCTTGTCACTTTCGCACTGCTTCCCACTTTTGCTTCTCACTCTAGTAACTATGGAAAATATAATAGTGCCCTCAGAAAAGTTAAAATATATAGACACATGGATATTTGTTGTCTTGGGGGGGGGGGGGTGAGGATGGTGATGATATAGGTGGGGAGTGCAGAGTGGATGACTATTTTGCGAAAGGAGACAAAATCGTGTAGAAAATAACATGGTGAGACATACATTCGGCCCCAAGGTGTAAAAAAGACATCAATACTTTGTGAGAGCCACTATACCCAAAATCCCACATACACACAAGGGGCAACTTTGGGCTAAGCTTGTCATTTTAAAAGGGTCCAAGTAGGGATATCATTAGCATCCGAAACTCACAAAGAGTACTGGTTCGGTGACAGATGGAAGAGTTCTTATAAGGGGATTGACCTTGCAGAACAGGTGTTGGTTATTGATTGATGAAATATACAACAGTACTGAAAGCTTCTAACCAATGCTTCTTCGGCACACATGCCAATTTTATGTTCTGCTAATGTATCCTGTTCTGGAGTGTGGGAGCAGGAAATGCGAAGCATAAATGCCATAATCATTTAAGAGGCTTTTGAAAGGTCCCTTTGTTAACTCAAAAGTAACATCACTTCAAAAATATTTAATGGTGGGGGAAAACAAGTTTTGAGCCCATGCATTTAATGAAGGCGAATGACACTTTCAGATTTAAGAACCATATTATAGATCCATGCAAAACGACCAAAGTAATCCACAAAAAAAGAGTATATAAACGGTAAAGCAATAACTGAACCATCTTGCTAGGCCTACAAATATCACGGTGAATAAGTTGGAAAGTAAGCAAAGACTGTCGATGAGAAGCAACAAATGATAGTCTTGTGCATTGCCCATTGGGCAAGAACTACACACCATACCAACATAAAAAAAAAGAAGATTTAATTGTCTTTGTGTTGTAAAGAGGAAATAGTATGCGTCATGGGGTGAGAAACAGGATGCATCATGGTGTGCCTGAGCCTCCTCTGCCAACCAATTCAGTTGCTTTGGTCTCAAAAGGAAAGCAATCACTTGAATTCTCCTCTTTAGCTTCTTCATAGGAAGAGATTACATGTTCCCTTCCATTTGTCCTCCTAGAAGAGCATTTCATGTTCATAGATAATAACATAATCCCAAGGGAAGAAATCAAATGAGCAACTGTTATCTGATGAGGACATCATGTCGAAGCGCAAGTTCCAAATCTATCAGAGGCGATGCAGGAGGGATATGGCCATGTTATGGTTTCATTAGGGTGTCTTTTATTTTACTTTGCATGACTTTTTATTTTATAATACATATTAGTGAGGGTATTTCTGTCTTATTTGGGTCTTTTAGGCTATTTTGATTATTAATTGTAGTTGGGGGTTATTTTTAGGTAGGCATCAATTGTTTAGGGGTATTTTGGTATGATGACCCTTAGGTTGTAATAAACCTAGTTGTGGGGCTATATAAGCAACCCACAACTTGACCTTATTTTCGATGATGAATGAATAAACGAATTTTGTTGCTCATGTTCCATGGCTTCTTCTTCCTCTTCATGTTGCAAGTTGAAGGTCCTCAAAACCCTGGAATGGGTCTAGGCCACCACCTAGTTTAATGCTAGTGGTGGAGGCCACTCCCTTCCTGGGTTAAAGGATCCTATTCTCCTTTTCTTTTTCTTTTTTTTCAATTTCTTCAAGTGTTATTTGCTGAAAACAAGGTATCAACACGAGACTCAAACACTACTCACTCACCTTCGTAGATTTGATCAAGGAAACATTTCCGGACCACTCCCTAGGGCTGGACGACCCTACCTATACTTGTCTACATTAGAGTTTTGCACTTTTGAAGCTGTACCAACCTGTTAGAGACATCCCAGGCGTCAAACAGACTTAAAACCAATCTGCACAAGAATGAACACCATGTCCTTATCGATCAAGCTTTGCTGATTTTGATCTTTTCTAGAGTTACTAGACTCCCATACAATCCTAAAGCATTAGGCCTGCATCAGAAAATTGTGTAAAAAAAAAAAAAAAAATTCCTTCTGGATTAATACAGCTAGGCGTCATGCTCCTGACGTTGCAAATTTTTTTTTGAAAATTTTGGAACTTCGAATTTTGGTTCCTTGGAAGTTTGGGTTCTGTTTGCCTTCAGTTTTAAAGACCTCAAGAAGATCATTAGCTTCCGAAATCAGTATTGGATTCATCTCTTTTGGTTTTTTTTTTAATCAAATTTCTACAAGTAGGGGTTGTGTAATTTGTGGCATATGCTTGGTGGCTGTTCGGATAATTTTCTGATCTTACTTCCATTGATTGACCATATTTTCTGACTTTAGTCATGTAAAAAAAAGCTCACTGTTAGTCTCCCCTGCTAAGCTTGAAAGCTCCTTGCTTGTTTCCTTCATTATCACACATTCACACCCAATTAAGAACTTTATTGGTCCTATTTTTATACCATCAGATTTGGGTCAGCAACCTGATAATTCTTTTGATCTCTAAATTAGTTGATATTTGTCTCATATTAATTGGGAATAATTTTCTTTGTTCCTTGTAGGCTTTAACTCATATCATGCATATTGAATTAATTTAAAGATTCGCTTGAATTAGCGTGTGTCTGTGCAAGTAGCAATCTTGTTTATTTTCTTTATTGCTTTAGTGATTTTTATGCCTATCTCTTGCGCACATACCCACTAACCTACATGCATGCTGCATCATTATCCTTTTTGAAAAGACCAATATATAAGATATTAGAATTGCCTGTAACAAAAAGAAGATTGACTCTCCAGTTTTCTGTGTGGGTGGAGCACGAATGCCTTTGATGCTAGAGGAAGATTGATTTGGCGCCTAGTTCCTGCTGCAGTAAGTTGGTCAATTTGGCATGAAAGAATTCAGCAGGTTTTTGAAGGCCATACGGAGCCCTCATATTTAATCTACAAGAAGGCTGAGTAGAACATGATCTTTTGGGCTTCTCAACGTAAGGAATGTATTTGTTTAAAGCCTGGAGATCTTGTAAGGGATTGGAGCGGGATGATGGGTTGTATGATCAGTTAATGATGTGAGGAGGTTTGTTGGGGGTGGTGTGCTTCTTTTTCTCTTTGTTTTTGGTCTAGCTCTTTTTTCGTGTAAGCGAAGCAAAATTCAAGGCGTATGATGGCTGTTATCATAAGTTAGGTTCTAGGCAAGGTGAGATAGGTGTATATAAACTTGCGAGAATAAGGGATAGGAAATGTAGATACCTAGACCATGTTAGATGCATTAAAAGTGAGGATCAAAGAGTCTTCGTAAAAGACGAAGATATTAAAGAAAGTTGGATGGGCTATTTTAAAAAATTATTAAATGATGATCATGTATGATGATGACATCAGGTCCAGAGGTGCTTTTCAGACTTATCAGAGATGCCGCAAGAAAGCTGAACCATTGCTTTGGTTCCAGTAGGGGGCCTAGATGTTGTGCCAGGCCCGGGAGACTTATTTTTTGTTTAGGAGTTATTTTATTAGTTAGGGGTGTGTTTCTTTTAGTTGCTACACTTTATTTTATGTCTCTTGTAAGGGGGTGCACAAATGTGAGGTTAGTCCAGAATTATCTGAAAGGGGGTTTTTCTATTCTTTATTTGTCTAGGGGTATATTTTTGGGATTATTTATTTTATTTAGGGGTATTTTGGTCCACAAGACCTCATTTTGTAAGAACCTAGGCATGGGAGTCTCTGTAAAGAGATCCACATGCCTAGCCCTTTTTCTTGTGCAATGAAATTGAAATTTTTGAAAAGTTCTTTTTGGTTCAACTAGTGCAGAAAACCCTGGAAAAGGACTTGGTCTCGTCAAGTTTAACAGTGGTAGTGGAGACTAGCCCATTTCCTTTGGATTAAAAGGCTCACATTCATCTTGTTTTTCTCTATCTCTAACATTTTTTTTTACAGATTTCAACTTGTTGGAAAATCATAGGTTGCAAGGGATTTCATCACCACACTCAATATTCATGGGTTTTGATGGCTTTGAAGCTTCCTAGAGACGAATTACTGTTGGGCGACACCCATGGGAGTGGAGGTTCCAAAGTTTCTTCAAAATCCTAGATGATACTTAGGTGGTTCTAAAGAAGGCGGCAACCACGAAAATCTTAGCTCACCTCAAATTGATTGATTTTGTTGGTTTTGATCTTGGATTTCAGTGGAGTATTGTTGGGATACATTAAGGCTTGCACTCCACATCAAAATCAGAGCTAATTTTCAGGGTGTTTTTCAACACTTATAGCCCCTAATATGTAGCCCTAATAAAACCCTATCATAGCCCTCTTTAATCCATTACAAAGCCCCATGTTTTAGTTTCCTTACTTCCATTCTTTGATACACATAAATTTCCCTGCACACCAAGTGTTTGTTAAAATTTCCATTTTGTTTGCTTGTTAGATTTTCTGTTTGGACAACACCTTGGGATTTTTCAATACTTTGGAAATAACCCATTGACCCTCTAAAGTACCTAGGTTCAACCCATTTATCATATTCGTCACTTTTGCACTATTTTCCATTGCTTGGAACACTTTAAAGAGCACTTTTTTGACAGTCAGAATTTTAGACAACAAGCATACACTTTCTTGTTCTCTAGTTTAGTAGGTTATCTTAAGCATATTAGTTAGGTTTCTTTTATATCTTTATTTTGTATACCCTAACCCTTATATTGCATATCTATTTTAACTAAAAAGCTACCTAATTTGTTTACTTTTGGTGCTAGTAAGAATCTAAGTTATAGTGCTACCTTATGTGATTTCATATCTAATCTCCTTAGCACACACATCACCTACCGACATGCATGCTATATCAATGTAGGGAATGTCCGTTTAGGAATCGATACAGTGGAGAAGATTAGAGATCATAGATATCTTTGTAGGATAAAAGTAACATAAGTTAAAGAGGCTTTGAAGATGATGAAGATAAGAAAGGCATTAGGACCAGATAGTATCCCAATTGATTTGGAAATGTATGGGAGACGATAACTTATCATGGTTAACTAAACTTTTTAACAAGACCATTAGAACTAAAAAAATGCCGGATGAGTGGAGGAATAGTATTGTGGTTCCTATATATAAGAACTAGGCGAATATTTAAAATTGTACCAATTATCGTGGGATCAAGCTTTTGAGCCATACGATGAAACTATGGGAGAGAGTGATTGAGCGTCAACTAAGGCATGGAACTAGAGTGTCTGAAAATCAGTTTGGATTTATGCCTGGGAGATCAACAGCTAAAACTATTTTCCTACTTTGGCAATTGATGGAAAGATACAGAGAAAAGAAGAAAGATCTTCATATGATCTTTATTGACCTAGAAAATGCATATGATAGTGTACCAAGAGAGAACATTTAGTGGGTTTTGGATATAAAAAAAGGGGTCCCAAGTAGCCATATTGACCTAGTTAAGGATATGTATGATGGAGTAATAACTAGTG
>JAOXJP010204030.1:0-12012 GCA_025762735.1 Platanus orientalis
TTTTTGGCACTGATGTGTCAGCCCTGATGTCATTCCAACTTTAGCCACTCTCTAAGTTGTCTTACCCAATCCATTTACGTCACACATGACCCTATCAAGCTTGAACATGATTTGACTTTCTGATTTATACTTCAACTCATTTGCATACCATCTCCTGCCTTTGTGATTCTCATAAATACTTTTATTGTCTAGGATAAAAATTCTCATGGTTCAGAGCTAGATAAGAATTAGCTACAACCTGGCTCTGATACCAAATTTGATGTAGGATATGGACCCAAATAATAATATGTGGAAACAAGTACCAATTTAAGGAACCAAGGACTTATCTTTAAACACCCAAACAATACCAAACTTTTAGTCCCTAAAGGATGTTCAAAACCAAAGTTAGGGCTACCCTAAATATTCTCAAATCTTCAAACTTCAAGGACAATAAGGAAAATTTAGAGAAAAGAATCAAGAATCAAACCAAGAGGGTTTGGAAGAATTAGAGGAAGATAAGATGGGAAGAATAGAAGAAAGAACCCACTTGGTCCAAATTCTGGAAATCTAGGCAGCAGAGGTCAAAAGTCCAAAATACCCCTGGTTGTGCATCATAAAATTCTGCTGCTTTACAAGGTAGTTCTGAGGTCTTTAGGGAATCTATATGCCAAGTTTCAATTAATTCTAACAAGTCTAGCTATAGAAAATTATGATGAAAAGATCATATTGTTTTTATTCAAGAAACCAGAAAATAGAGAAAGAAAGATTGATCAAGAAATAGGCTAGATCAAACGGGAATTTAAAGAAACTTTAGGGATTAAAAAGGGGACATGTGGGAGATAAAAACCTTAAAAAGAAACCAGAGAAAAGGGGAAGAATAGGGGGGTGATTTTGACATTAATGGTACCCAGAAAATCTGTTAAAATAAAAAAAATAGGCTATAATTTAAGCATTAAGGAGTGTTGTCTTTACATTTACTGGATGCTTTTTGACTGGACTTCTATCAGGGATGACTTTGGGGAAGAGTGGTTTTCTCTGTGGTGTGGGGAGATGTAGCGGGTTGTTTTCTGTTGTTGTGGTTGTTTGACTTTGTTTCCTTGTTTTTCACGGTTCCCTCACCTCCTGGGTGACGATATCTTTTTTTCTCTTCTATGTTTCTTGTTTTCTTTTCTTTTTGCCTCTTCAATAAAGTCTTTGCTCGTTTATCTCTCCAAAAAAGAAAAAATTAAGCATTAAAAGCTCAGCATTTTTTTTTTTTTTTGATAAATAAAAACTTTATTGAAGAAAAAAGAAAAACAACACAATTTATAGGCCCACTAAGTTTAAAAGGGGGACTATAACCGATATATACGGAAGATTGCCCAAAACCCCAATTTGCCAATTCATTTGCCAATGAATTTAGATCACACGGAACATGTGAGAAGGATCATCTTAAATCATTCGCAAGCTCTCTAATTTCGTACAACAAATTCCACATGCGCCACGACCAACATTCCTTTCCTTGACCCCAACCAATGACAACAGCCGAATCTCCCTCTACAATAGCACCATAACAGCTCAACTTTTTTAATTCCTTTATACCCGATAGCATAGCTACTGTTTCAGCTCTTGTAGAGTTGCATGGATCCAATGGGCCACACAAAACTCTACAAATATTACCTGTGTGATTCCGGATCACACACTCGAAACCCGCTAGTCCAGGATTCCCCTTGGAAGCTCCATCAAAATTGAGTTTCAAAATACCACTAGGAGGAGGGCACCAAGAATTAGGCCAAGGAGGATGAGTAATGGAGGTTGAACATGAAATGACCGTCCTCCAATCCCTATAGAAATTTGACAAATGAAGATCTTTGAAGTCTGGAATAGCATATAGCCAACTCCCCAACTTTTTAATAATGACCTCAATTACCTCTTCCGAAGCTCAACATTTGGCATGAAAAATTCTGTTATTTCTTTCCTTCCAAACACCCCATAAAATTGCATGTCTGAGACATTCCCCAAAAATCTTGCTTCTAGAATTTGCACCATAACTCCACCATGAACAAAACAGTAGGGTGAGGTGGTGGTGCTTAGAGACTTTCATCCTATTAGCCTGGTTGAGAGACTATACAAGCTTTTGACTTTGAGGATAAAGGAGGTAATGGAATTCATTATTTCAGTCTCAAAATGTGTATGTTAGGGGCTGGCAGAGTTTGAATAGTTCCTTGATCGCCAATGAATGCATTGATTCAAGATTGAAAGAGGATAGGCTAGGTATGTTATGCAAGATTAACATGGAGAAGGCCTTTGATCATGTCAGTTGGAGATTTCTTAACTATGTGTATGGGTTTTGGGCAGAAACGGTGAAACTGGATAAATATTGTGTTTCTTCTTCTTTTTTAGTATTGGTGAACAAGACGTCTCAAGAGTAGTGAGGGTTGTGACTAGGGGATCTGATATTTCCCTCTCCTTCTTTCTTTTCTTTTATTTATTTATTTTCTATGGTCACTGAGGTGCTTGGGAAGCTGGTGCATAAGGCTGAGGGTGAGGACTTGCTTAAAGGCTTTTGTACTGGCATTGATGGTGTTCCTACAGCATTGATTCAATTTGTAGATGACTCATTTTTCTTCTTGGAGGCGAATCCAGAATGTTTTCGAAAATTGTGCTACATCTTGCTCTCTTTTTTTTTAATCAGTTACATAATTTTCTATTCGAAAATGGAAACCTGGAAAAACATAGGCCCACCAAGGGCATACAAACAACTACAGGATAATGTCATTCCAATCGAAAATCCAGGATGAAAATCAATCTTCAGAAAAGCAAGATTATGCTTGTAGATCAAGTGCCTTGCTTAGATGAAGTTACATGTATTATGGGGTGCGAAATCTCATCCCTTCCTTCCATCTTTGTCTTAGCCTGGCCCTTGCAGCAAGATATCAGTCTAAGGAGAATTTGGATCCCATACTTGAAAGATTGGAAAGGTAGATATCTTTCCAAAGGCAGTAAGCTTACTCTTGTGAGGCAGTAAGCTTACTCTTGTGAAGAGTGATCTATCAAGTGTGCCTACATATTTCTTGTTTTTATTTGCAGCCCTTGCCTTTGTTGTAGAGAAGATCGAAAAGCTCCGAAGAGATTTCTTGTGGTGCAGTGCGGAAGATGAGATGAAATGTCATTTGGTTAATTCCATTTGTCAGCTTTTGTAGGTTGGCAGCTTAGGGATGAGGTCTATTCGTTTGATGAACAAAGTATTGCTCAAGAAGTGACTTTGGAGGCTCAGGGAGGAAAGGCATAGCCTTTGAAGGACTGTAGTCTCTTTGAAGCATGGGTTGGATATGGGTGGTTGGCTCAGTAAGAGACTGGATGGCCTTCATAGGTGTGAGCTGTGGAAAGGAATTTTCAAAGGTTTTGATTTTTTTGTCAAGCAAACCATCTTCAAGTTGAACAATGGAAAGGGTGAAATTTTGGTATGATTCTTGGTTCAGCAATGTTCCTCTTCTCAGTGTGTTTCCTATGCTCTTCAGCTTGGTATTAAACAAAAAATGTTTTGTCAACAATTAAATGATTAGATCTAGAAGCTTTTGTTTATAGAATTTTCACTTTAGACGGAATATTAGCAATTCAAATAGTTGGGATAAGGCTGTTTGTTGTTGTTGTTGTAGACAGAATATTAGCGATTGGGAAACAGAGGAGGTTGTTAGGCTGCATTTGTTGACAAGGTTGCTATTGGTAATAGGGATGAGGAGAACATGAAGTTTTGGATTGGGAGCAAGGATGGTTGTTTTCCAATGAGGTCTTTCTATTCCTTTGCTAAAGAAGGGGTTCCTTTCCGGCCAAGTTTATTTGGAATTCCATTGTTCCATCTAAGATCCCGTTCTTTATGTGGCTGGCTTTCTAGAATCGGGTTTCGACAGTGGACATTCTCATTTCATATGGATTGGTTATCCCTAATAGATGCATTCTGTGCTTCCAAGAGGCGAAGTCATCTAGTCATCTCTTCATTCACTACCAGGTTGCCTCTTCATTATGGGCTTTTCCTTGTACTATGGAGATTCTTACCTTGGAAGCATGCTCAAAGATTATTTGGGACTGCATCGCTTTTGCGGTGTGCTGGAGTATTTGGTTGAAAAGAAACTCCAGAATTTTTGAAGATGCAGTGATGGAGACTCACCAGATTCATGACAAAGCTTTTGCCTTGCTGTTTGTTGGGTTTCCATGATCCCCGCCCCTGGTTTCAAAGGACCAAGTTCCAGAATTGGATGTTTGACTGGTATTCTGACTGGGCTTTCTCCTTGATCAAAGCAGATCCACTCGCCCCATTGGTCCGTCGAATCGGGCAGGCCCCTGCCCCGGAACATCGAATGAAATAGGTGGCCAGGTTCTCTTTCTACAACCCTTTTGATATGATAGGCCTGGCCCCCTTCCCGCTATCCCTTATGTTTAGTTTAGGAGCGGGATCCACCCAAGAATGATCAATCTTGTGGTGGTACGATCCAGGGCACCACCCAAAAGCATCATGGACAAACCAACCCATCAATACGAAGCTTTACGCGAACCAGCTCAATCAGCCACGACCGATAAGAATTTGTAATGGGTGCATCTTGTTGATGGTACTAGGTGAGTTGTTTGTACTCCTTGTGCTCGTTGTCCGCCTTATTTACCTTTGGCTCTTTTGGCTTTTTGCCTAATAAAGTTTACTTATTTATTAAAAAATAAATAAATAATGAAGAGAAGAAACTTGGACCAATGATAAGGCTTTAAGTCTACAAATGCACAATACAAAGGAATAAAGAAAAAAATCAAAAGTCAATTACATTTACATAGGAGAGGGTCCAGACCAACTTGGACCTTGATGCCACACTCTTAGCAAGATCATTATGTTTTATTATGAGGGGTTTATTATGGACTTAACTAGAGGAAAAGATGATAACCAAAGACCTGAAGCATAATGCTAGAAACTTGAAGAATTATCGGCCTATCAGCTTTCTCAATAGTGTCAATAAGATTATATCTAAGACACTGACTTCGATGCTGAAGTTAGTCGTGAGTGGTATCATTGTCTAGTCCCAAAGTGCTTTTATCGCAGGAAAGTAAATCCGTGATAGTGTCCTAATTGCAAATGAATGTATTGAGGATAGGAGGTTATTAGATAGAAATTTGTTGGTTTGTAAGCTCGATTTGGAGGATGGGTTTTGGTGCCAAGTAGAGAAGTTGGATTTTTTATTGCATTTAATCGGTTAATTTATTTATCCTAGTTAATGGTTATCCTAAAGGTTTTTTTCGTAGTTCAAGGGGCTTAAGGCAAGGATTCTCTTTCCCCTTTGTTGTTTATTATGGTGTTAGAAGTTTTAAAAAAAAAAATGATCAAGAAGGTAGAATTTGATTATACCGTGGGTTTTTGAATGGGGGGTGGGGAGTGTAAGGTGTCTCACTTACAATTTGCAATGATACTATGATATTCTGTGATGCGGATGTGAGACAAATGGGTTACTTAAGATGTATCCTTCGATGTTTTTAGGCAGTGTCAGGCTTAAATATTAATTTGACAAAAAAGTGAATTGTTCCAAGTGGGGGAGGTTTCAAATATTGAAAGTTTGGCGTGAATATTTAGGATGTAAAATTGATAGTCTTCCATCTACTTACCTTAGTTTGCCATTAGAGGCTAATTTGAAATCTAAGGTTGTTTGGGATCCAATGATTGAGAGGATTCCTTTGAGGTTAAATTCTTGGAAAGCTTCTCTTTTGTCCAAAGATGGAAAATTGACTTTGTTAAAGTCCACCCTGGCCTATATTCTTAAATATTATATTTTTTTACTTTATCATTCCGGTTTTGGTGGTTACTAGAATTAAGACTAATTTTCGTAACTTTCTATGGAACAATTTGGATGATCATCATAGCTATTACTTTGTCGACTAGAACACCATTTGTAGACCTTTAAGTTGTGGTGGTTTGGGCTTAAAATCGATTAGAGTTCATAATAGGATGAAGTTGACTAAATGGCTTTGGAGATTTAGGATAGAAAGAGAGAGTCTATGCATCGTGTTGTGGGAGCTAGATTTGGTGTGATGTCGGTTTGGGAGGTTAAGAATGTGAGGGAAAGGCATGATTGTGGTGGCTTAGGCTGGAATGGTTGTGGTTGCTTGGGCAGGAATGTAAGGGAAAGGCATGGTTGTTGTGTGATGTCAGTTTGGGAGGTTAAGAATGTGAGGGGAAGACATGATTGTGGTGGCTTAGGCTGGAATGGTTGTGGTTGCTTGGGCAGGAATGTGAGGGAAAGGCATGGTTGTTGTGTGATGTCAATTTGGGAGGTTAAGAAGAATTTGGATGATCATCATAGACATCACTTTGTGGACTAGAATACTATTTGTAGACCTTTAAGTTGTGGTGGCTTGGGGTTGAAATTAATTAGAGTTCATAATAGGATGAAGTTGACTAAATGGCTTTGGAGATTTGGGATTGAGAGAGAGAGTTTGTGCATCGTGTTGTGGTGGTTAGATTTGGTGTGATGTCGGTCTGGGAGGTTAAGAATGTAAGGGAAAGGCATGGTTGTGGGATTTAAAAGTCCATTCAAAAGATGTATGGGGTTTTTTGAAATTTTATTTGGTTCATTCTAGGCTCAGGTGGTGAGATTAGTGGTTGGGAGGATAGATGAGTAGGAGAGGTCCCGCTTAAAGAGTCATTTATGAGCCCGTATTCTTTCGTTGTTGATCCTTGGGAGTCGGTGGTGGATTACTTTGGTGCCTCAATGAATATTTGGGTGCCTAGCTTGCATAGAATTTTTTATTTTTTATTTTTGATAAATTAAGTTGCATAGAAATTTAAATGATTGGGAGATGGGCGAGTTATGTTGGTTGTTGACCTTGCTAAATAGTAAGAAGCCGGACCCTAACACAAGGGATTGTTTGGAATGGGTTATTTCTAGGAAATGTAGGTTTACTTCGAAATACATTTATTTGGAGTTGGCAAATTATAAGTCTTCCTTTACAGAAAGGCACTTGAAATCCATGTATCCCTTTAAAAGTTTCTTTTTTCATGTAGAGTGCTTGTTTGGATAAAACTCTCACCCTTGACCATGTAGTGTAGAGGTTGGACCGAGGAGGAATAAAAAAATCATTTGTTTGTTCATTGTACCATGGCGCATAGGGTATGGGGTCTTTTTCTCTCTCGTATTTGTATTTCTTGGTCTTTCCCTAACCATTTTAGTGAATTGATCTTGGGTTGGGGGATTCGTGATATCGAAGGATGACCCTCAATCATTTGGTCATTCCTTCCGGGGGCCATTTGTTGGGGCAGTGGAGGAAAGGACTCTAGGATCTTTGAGGATAGGATGAGGATCCACAAGGAGCTTCTTTATAAATCTATAGAGCTCTGTTTGAATGGACTTCTGTCAGAGTTGATTTTGTGGAAAGGGATTGGTATTCATTATGGTGTGAGTGAGTTATAATTTTGCTTGCTTTGTGTTTGCTTGTTTTCTTTCCTATAGCCCTTCACCTCCTTGGTAATGGATTTTTTTTATTTTTTTCCTTTTTGTAGGCTCTTGTTTCCACTTTGCTTTCTCAATAAAGTTCACCTTTATCTCTCAAATATATATATATATATATATATTGGCTTAGTGATTCACAGTGGCACACATTTGTTTGAGGTGGCATCTCCATACTCACCCTTTAGAATGCCTAGAGCTATTATTCAAATAATTTTAGTTTATGACTCTCTCTCTCTCTCTCTCTCTCTCTCTCACACACACAGACACACACACATCTGCATTTAGGTGGAAAGAGCAAAGGGCCCTTTCCTCTGCTATCCAGGTTGAAGTTGAAGACCATCCATTGATGTTGACATCTCCATTCATTGGTAGGGTTCTGTCTACTGATGTTATCCTTTCCTTATATTGAAGATCATCCCTCCTCGTGTGTGGACTTATGTTCTAGCAATTAGGTTTATATATAGCATAACCAGTAACCAAATGAAGGAGAATATTTGAGGTATACCCAAAGAATAGTCATCACACAGTACATGCAAGAGATGCAAGGGGATGGGACCAACCTAGATATCCTAGGCCTACAATTGCCTGACATTTGATGTAATCATCCAGTTTGTTTACGTTCAGTTGGACCTTGAGAGAAAAATGTAGTGAATGGTGATGAAAAGACAATCAGTACTTTTGTGGTGACTAATTTGAAACTTCTTGAAATTGTGTGGTATTTTCTCTGATGATTATTTATGTAAAATTTCAGTGAAAGGGAGAGGCAGCAGGCTGGTGTTTCTGACAATTGTGGGTGTTTGTGGATGTACTTGGCTGATTTGCGTGTTTCTGATGGAAGTTCTCAGACACATTATAACCTCTTTTATGATCCATTAAAACATGAAGGTCCACTATTACCTCCAGCAGCCGCATTAGCTCCAACACTCTGGCCCCAGTTCCATCTTCGGTGGGCCTGTCCGTCAGAAGCACAAGCTGGTGAGATTGAGACTCAGTATCGGATCATGGCTAAAAAGGTTTATAACATGCAGAAGGTAATTGTTAACTTATTTCGCCTAATCTGTTTCTATCTTCTTTTTATTGCTAATGTTAAGCATGCCACCAGTGTATGTGGTGTCAGTGGCTTCACCTGAGTGTATGGATTATTTTATGTCTGAACCCTTGAAATGGTGGCAATTCTTGAATAGGCTATGGCCTAAAAATCTCATATGCATGGGTATCTTTATTTTTCACCATAGACCATACTTTAATTAGAACTTGGATCTCTTAAACCAATGTATGGTCATTGCTTTGGTGCAATGGGAGTGGCTTGCGCTCTCAGCGTGAAAACACAGGTTCAAGTCTCATGAGCAGCCACTTTGTGCAAAAAAGCCAAAGGCTAGGTCTGTCTCTGGTCCACCCCTCCCAGCACCCTGTAGTTACGGCATTAGCACTGGGTAATGACCTTTTATCTTTTAAACCAATGTCAATGTCAAAAGAAGTTTATAAAAATGACAAGATACTTCGGTAATTATTTGGCTGTGGTTATGCCAAGAGTTGTCTTCCCCTAGTGGGCATTCAGGTCTGGATAGATGCATAGGTAAGCAATATTATTGTAGGTATTATTTTCTGTTAGGAGCTTTCTGATGAGCATTATTACTGTTTTTCCTGTCTGGGGATTCAGATGAAAGAAGTGGCAGAAAGGAAGGTTAAAGAAATCACAACCAAGATGGACTCATTAGCTGCAGAAGTACAAAAGGAGAAGCAGGTCAGCAGTTCAGCCTTGGACTTTGCTAAGAGTGCCTGCAAGGAGAGTGCAGCCATAAAGCGAGCAATACAGTCACTTGGATGCAAGGTTCACTTCTCGAGCAGTGGTGACTGCGAGTTGGACATTGGTAGCAAACCAGAAATACAACCGAAATTTATGTATTCTCCTCCAAAGAAAAATTCAGATGGCAATGGGCAGCAGGAGGATAAAACAGATCTCTCTGTGTCTGTTTCTCTTATGGAAGATGATGATGCTCCCAGCAATCCACTCAATCCAGTATGTGAAACTCTATGCCCATTACGTACCAGAGAGGGTGGTTGCAAGTGGCCAGATGCTGGTTGTGCACAGCTGGGGAGTCAATTTGTTGGACTAAAGGCAAATTTTGATGCATTTGATCGTCTTTCTATTTTTGAGTGTTATTTTGGATCAGAATAGGAAGCTTTGGAAGTATTTTCACCTGGTTTATTGGTACTTTTACCAAGAGGTCCTCCTTAAAAAGATCAGAACTGAGAATTTAAAACCTAATCTTGGCAGCAGTATCCAGTTGTGGATTGTCACAGAGGAATCAAATGTAGTTTCGAGTTGAGCTCTGTTAGATGTGCTGCCATTTACCTTCCAATTGTTGGAGCAAGATTGTACATGTTCTCGTCCACAGTGAAGAGAATGAGAAGAGATTTGAACGAATGATTAAGCTTTTCAAGAAAATGATTGCTTAACAATTGTCCAAGCATCTGTGAGGGGGTCTCTGTTACTATGTCTACAGGTAAATCAAAGGGGTACTGGAGAACCACCAATCAATACTGATACTTATGCTGAGAAATGAAGCAAAAATAGTTGAACCCATCATCCAAGGTCTACATATACTGGTGGTCCAACCTTTTCATGCACCTTCGTTAGGTATGTCTGGCCAGGATTCCATTCGCTTAACTAACATTTTTGGTGTACAGATTCCATTCGTGCTCATTTATTTGTACATTTGAAACCAAATTTAATGTAAACACTTGGGGCTGCATGGTCCCATTGTAACGAAGGCCAAATAATTTGAGTCATTGTTATCACCATTCTCAGGCTCTGTTTAGAAGTGTGATGGATGACAGTATCATTTGCCATTGAGACTACATAAGTTATTTACTAATTTCGTTATGCTTGAACTTGAACTACTGCTTGTCGATGGAAGAGAATTGGCATATGATGTATCTTGTAGACTGGTAGGTAAATGGCATTAAACCTCATAGTTAACTTGCATTAGGTTTTGTGCGATCTGAAATCTGGTTGCTTAAGAGATTATTGGATATTCATGTCAAAATTCAAACAGATTAGCTTGATAATAAACATCCAGTATGACTTAGAGATCTTTAGGTAGAGGTTTCACTCCCCTTAGGAGTGGCAATTCTTGCTTAGAATGACCAACCTGGTTTATTTGGGTTGGGTTTGAGTTGTGCATTTCTAAAATGGACCTGGATTAACCATTTACAGAACCTGGCAAACACGCCTAGTATGTCACAATCTGGCTTGACTTGTGTGTGCACAGAATCCGTGCACAATGCGTGTGTAGGGACCTGGCAAGGCTTGCATCAGTACTGAAACGTGATTTACACTTTTTGGAGCACGTGCTTATCACTTTTTGGGGCTGTTGCAAGCCTTGCCAGGTCCGTACACACATTGTGCACGGATTTTGTGTGCACAGAAGCCAAGGGGGGTTCAGGCTGCATATATAGCAACCCAACACGTACCCAGTACATCCAAGTGTCACCCTTACCAGAGAAGTTTGCAAGAAGTGGTCATTCTTCACGCGAGGTCAGTAAGTATTCTAAAACATTGCGTGTTCCAGTTCCTCAGTGATCACTGATCATTGTGGTAATAGTTATAGAAGACGCCAAGTCCTTCTTCTTTTCTTAAATATATATAAAATTCTTCTCCTCCCCCCTCCCCCACATACACAGCAAAGGAAAAAAAAAATCTCTAGAGACATTCAATAAAATCATGGATCACACTTCACATTGGTTATAGGATTGTTAAAAGCCAGGAGATAAGTCTTAACTTCTCTTTGAAGTCTAATTATAAACGATGAATATAATAGAGAAAAAATGGCTGATTAAACATTCACTCACTGCAATGCAATTGTGTGAGGTGAAACTCCACATGAACTAATTACTTGCATGGCAATTTCACCCATGAAGAACACCTGTTCAAGTTGCAGTCTTGTTCTCCCTTTTGCTTACTTGGAACACAGGGAGGAGTGCAAAGGAGCCAATCTCTACATAATTGCAATCCCAATTAGAAGATATGTTTAACAACCATTAGTGTCAGCCAACTATATACTACTTTATTAACTTTGTCACTCTTTAACACGTTCGTCTTCTTGCAAAGCCATGGAGAAGAGGTGTAGAATCTTTCAACCCGAGGTCTTTTCCAGCAGTGTGACAAGAACAATGACTAGCAGTATTTTGGCTGTCTCCAAGAGACTGGATGATATCTTCAAAGAGAAACTCGTCGCATGGTATAGCAAGAGGGCCGTCGTAATGGTGACCATACAATTCATTGGCTTGATCTAAGAGATTCCTGAATACTGTTTCGTTCAAGTAATAGGTCCTTACAACAAACCTTCGACCGGCGTCCCCAACGACAACAGCTACGTGGCCTGGAGGGACGTCTCTGGGCAGTCTTCTCTCACCTCCTCCGGCAAGCTTACGCCACAGCCGCGCCATTCGTCTAAGCTTAACGACAATGTAGATGTTGCACCTCACGCCCTCGGCCGGGGCAGCCATGTGTGGTAGGAGTCGTCTCGGGTGGCTCTTGCGGGGGGGGGGGGGGGGGGGGGGGGGGGAC
>JAOXJP010204041.1:0-12012 GCA_025762735.1 Platanus orientalis
CCTAAAACACCTCAAAAAATAGGGTAGCTGAAAGAAAGAATAGGACTTTACATTACATAGAAACTATCATGATTTCAAGTAAAGAACTAGCTAAAAGGTTTTGGGCCGAGGACTTAAACACCGCTTATTATATAAACAATGGGGTTTACTAAATTCAAGTACTTCAAAAACATCATACGAAATATGGAATGGCAAGAAGCCAAACTTGAAGTACTTTAGAATTTTTAGAAGTACTTGCTACATCTTAAGAGATTGAGAAAATCTAGGCAAGTTCGATTCTAAAAATGATTAAGGAATCTTCCTTGGTTATTTATCTAGAAGCAAAGCCTATAGAGTTTTTAACAAAAGAACTTCTAGCATGGAAGAGTCTATTAATGTCATCATAAATGACCAACCTAAAACTCCAACTAACAAGGAAGAAGAAGTTGAAGAAAATCCTTAAGATAATCTAAGAATAATATAAATTATTTTTCCACGTGACTCTGGAGATAAGTTAGAAGAAATCAATGATAAGGATGTGAGTCATCCAAAGGAAAAGAGACTAATCAAGGGATACTCGTCAAAAGATATTATTGGAGATCCAGATAAAGGTGTCAAAATAAGAAAGCAAATAAAAAATATTATCAATCATATTTGTTTTACATCCAAAATTGAATTTAAAAGGGCAAAAGAAGCTTTTGATGATCCGCATTGGACCATGACAATGCAAGAAGAACTTAATCAATTCAAAAGAAATGACGTGTAGTACTTCATCGAGAAACCCGGTGATAAAAATCTACTTGGTACCAAGTGGATCTTCAAGAATAAGATGGATGAGCATGGAACCATTGTGAGAAACAAAGCACATTTAGTTGCTAAAGGGTATCCCCAAATGGAAGGGATAGATTTTAAGGAAACCTTAGCTCCCTTTGCAAGGTTAGAATCCTTCTATCCATTGCTAGCCATTTGAAATTCAAGCTGTTTCAAATGGATGTCAAGAGTGCTTTCTTAAATGGTGTGCTCCAAAGAGAAGTTTATGTGGAGCAACTGGAAGGGTTCATAGACCCTTATAGGCCTAACCATGTATACAAACTCAAAAAGGCACTTTATGGTCTCAAACAAGCTCCTAGACCTTGGTATGAGAGATTGACAAAATTCCTTCTTGAAAATCAATTCACAATGGGGAGTGTTGACAAAACACTCTTCATAAAGAAGAAGGATGATTTCATACTCGTCACACAAATTTATGTTGATGACATAATATTTAGTGCTACCTGAGAGGATATAGCACATGAATTTGCTCATACCATGAAGAGCAACTTAGAAATGAGTATGGAAGGGGAATTGAAGTTCTTTCTAAGACTTCAAATTAGGTAAACCAAGGATTGAATCTTTGTAAATCAATCCAAATTTTCCAAAGACTTAGTATCAAAGTTTGGAATGACTAAATCCAAACCTCTTCACACCCCCATCAGCACCAGTGAGAAAGTAAACAAGGATGTTGAAGGTAAAGATGTAGACACTAAGATGTACAGGAGCATGATAGGTAGTCTCCTCTACCTCACTACCAATAGTCCTAACATATCTTTCAGTGTTGGTGTTTGTGCTAGACACGAAGCTACTCTAAAAGAGTCGCATCTCAAAGCCATAAAGAGAATCATTAGATGTATTTATGGGACTATAAACTATGGACAATGGTATCCATTTGATACCAATAGTGTCATAGCCGGTTACTCAGATGCAGACTTGGCTGGAAATGTAAACTATAGGAAAAACACAAGTGGAGGGTGCTTTTATGTCAGAAATTGTCTTGTATCTTGGCACAACAAGAAACAAAATTCAATTTCTTTATCAACTGCTAAGGCTGAAGACATTATGGCAGGAAGTGGATGCACTTAACTTCCGTGGATGAAGCAAATGATGAAAGACTATGGTTTTAAATAGTTTGTCATGGAATTATTCATGGACAACAAAAGTGTGATCCAAATTTCTAAGAACCTTGTTCAATATTCTCAAACCAAACATATTGATATTAGGCATCACTTCATTTGAAATTTAGTGGAAGGAGTGATCACCCTTGAGTTTGTTGAAACAGAGAATCAATTGACCGATATATTCATGAAGCCTCTTGATTTAAAAGGTTCATGCACTTGAAAAATGCAGTTGGGATGTGTGAGATCTAAATGTTGAGGGATATTAGGGCTAGAGGGTTGAACTCACAAAATTTCACATTTTTGCAGCCCAACTGTGCATTTCCTGCACAGCCAGATCGATCCAATGGGCTCCAACATTGCCGGATCAATCTGGTGTGGTGGTTCCAGAGGGCAACAAACCGTTAGTCACTTAAAATGCCAAACATTTTTTTCCTCATTTGCATCTTGTTCACCTCATTCCCCTTGCTTTGCCTTGATTCTTCACCGTCAAAGCCTTACTAAATCTTCTCAATGGCTCCACCCAAGAGAGACGATGTCAAAGGGAAAGGCACAACTACCTCTTCCATGTTGTCAGTTCAAAAGTAGAAATGTCCACCTCCAATCAACTTTGAATCATTTCTTGATGCAACTCACCTTGCAAACTTCATGCATTACTTCTCAAAAAGGTCGATTGTTGTAGAGCACCATGTAGATGCCAAGACTCTTTTCGACTCACTTTTGGGGTCTGAGGTAATCACAGGTGGATGGGAAGCTCTAATGACCATCAAGGGAGTGGTCCAAGAAGAAATCGTGCTGATATTTTGGTCTAACATTCACGACTCCAATCTCGACACACTCACCTCCCACACAGATGTGTACAGCATTCAAATGGACTTGAACTCGGCCTTGCTATCCATCTTACTTGGGATAGACATGCCCCATTGGCCAGGTACTTCCATATCCTCCAGAGGACCTCAACAAATCCATTGTATCTGAGGTCTTTGGTTGTGAGGGCATAACTTGGTTTTGGAAGCTTCAGGCCATTGAATGCTTCCTCGAAGAAGATTACTCAACTTGATTTTTACTCACAACCTCTTCCCAACCATGCATAACAATGACATACTAGATAACATGGTGCATGTCATCTATTCCCTCTTCACCAAAAAGGAGGTCGACATAGCGGCCATCATGTGCTATGTAATCATCTTGGAGGCATGCAACTCCAGCGCCTCTAGATTATTGATTGCCCTATGGCGTGATGATCAAACACCTTCTTGAGGTCTATGGGGTGTCCTTCCCTAAGGATGCCACCACCTTGATGCAAGGAGTAGAGATTGATCAGTCGACAATCCACCGGATGCTCCACGAGAGCACTCATTCAAAGAAGAGGAAGACTATCATCTCTGAAGCTGGCTCCTCTACAGCAGCACCTCCACTAGCGCAAATAGAAGTTCCACCACCTGGAGTAGACATACCAGATCCTCCACCTCCTTCGGCATCAACATTTGCACCCTCACCACCATTGGTACACCAGGGCAAGCCCCCGGTTCCCACTTATGTGAGAGACCTTAAAAGGTCTCGAGATGTCTGAGCGCATCATTGTTCATTTGGAGAAGATCACCAACAAGCTCAATAGTATTGAGCTTTGCGTAGAGCGCCTTAAGCATGTGGAGGCACCACAGCTCCCTCTTCACCCCAATGTCCCATTGGACCTGTGCACCCAGAGTGATGAGGATGAGGATAAGTGAGGATGAATGGTCCTTTTTCTATGTGTAGCTCACCATTTTTGTAGAATTGACTATGTAATTCAACTTCCAAACATCAATGAAAATCTTTTTATTTATGTCACTTGTTTTTCTTCCTATGTCATTATATTTCCTTTCATATTTTCCAATTTCAAGACAAAAAGGGGGAGAAAAGTGCATGGATATAGGGGAAGTTGTATGAATTTAAGGGGAGCAACAAATTCAAAATTTGTCACTATAACACAATCTCCTATGAATTTAAAAGCTCCCCAATGAGTACTGCAAAATGAACTAATCTAAAACATCATCTGTATGGCACTATATTTGTGCTTGTTTGAGTGTATAGTATTTACTTCATGTCCATTTGACTACTCTATATGTTGGCTTGAGAAAGGTATTGTTTGTCGAATTTGTTTTCAAGTATTGAGACCAAGCACTTAAGTAAAGAGGAAGAACTATGTCCTCTAGCACACATCAAAGGGGAGTTCAAGACACATCACTTAGTCTTTATTTGTGTAAATATATAACTCTTGTACTTCATGGAATATATAATTTTATTGCATTCATCTATTGTACTCAATCCATGTATTTCTTTGCATTTTGTTGTGGATTGCCAAAAGGAGAGATTGTTAATGTATATTGTCAATTCCATAGATTGTAAAATATATGGAGTAGTAGATTAGGCATGGCATGAGCACATTGCATATGTTAGTCATGTTTATAATCATTAAGTGTCTTTACGTCCCAAGAAAGAAGACAAGCTCCAAGCACTTGAAGCCAAGGATGGATCCTTTCCCATGTTGCCAAGGTCCAAGTCTTGAAGATTCAAGTCTCATCAAGCTCAAGGTATATGAGGATAAGCATAATGCTAGACATAGGTTAAAGAGACCTAAAGGCCCTTGCAAGGGTGGACCATTCTCATGCCTTAGGCATAACTCCCATAGAAGTTGGGAGACAATTTAATGCAAAATGGCAGAAAAATAGGTTAATTAGAATGATCCAGATGGGGTCAGATCAATCCACATTTAGTGGATCGATCTACTACTTACCGGATCAATCCGATGGGCCATTGGATCAATTTGATAGACCTTGCAAATCAATTTGGTAAGGATCGAGTGTTTCTAACTGAGACACCCGATCAATCTAGGGATGCCGGATCAATCCGCCCTAGTTGGCTTGATCCAACATCGCAAGATTTTAACAAAAAAATAATCAAATACTCAGAAGTTTTTGACCATTAGGAAAGATACCAAATCAAGGGTGCATGACTATGCTCATCCCCTATAAGTATAAGAGAGCTCTAAATGAGCTCTTTAACACACAAGAACACAAAGAGAGAAATCTTGAGTAAGTGCAAGCAAGAGTTAAGGCATTCAATCCTCCCAACAACCAAAGGCTCACATTGAAGACACTGGTAGTACACTTAGCACTCGTCCCCAGCACCTCCGTCAGAGACACCGGAGATGTTGACCACTCCTGCTGAAGACACTAGTAGTACACTTAGCACTCGTCCCTAGCACCTCCGTCAGAGACACCGGAGATGTTGACCACTCCTGCTGAAGACACTAGTAGTACACTTAGCACTCGTCAGAAACACCGAGTGTAGAACTTACATATGAAAGTAGTAGGTTTTGAATTTTAACCTTGATTGTAAATGAACTTCAATCTAAATAAATTTAGTAGCTTGGTAGTGAGCTTTGAGAGTGGATGTATGCCTAAGTGCCGAACCACTATAAAACATTGTGTTCTGTGTGATTTTCTTGTGTGTGATACTGTCTCTTCTCTCTCTCAATCTTGGCATGCATAATATTCATTACATGTTCTTTCATTATTACAATTAACTACTTCTTGTTAAAGAACATCCTTGCACTTGCCATCTCATAGCACTTGTAGTTAAAAGAAATTAATCTAACAAGTTAAGTGTGTTAATTTTTAAGTTATAAATGAACACCATTTAATTGAAAATTAAACTAAGGATAATCAAAAGAATTTTTTTAAATCCTATTCACCCCCCCCCCTCTAGGATCAAAATAGAACTTTCAGATTCCTCTAAAATTTCATGTTTAATTGTGTAATTAGCATGGATCTATAATTGATTTGATATGAATCTCCATGAATCATCTACTATTGATTGTAACATGAATGATCTATGTGAATCTCATTGAAATTCCATAAAATAAATGTGAAATCGTTTGAATTGACATGATATTGGATATGAGAAAGTGATTATCATTAAGTCGAAGTACGATTGAACCTTCAATTTTGCTTATAGACTATAATAGATGATCAATTAATTAAAAATTTTGATTCCTTTAAACTAATTGAAGATCTCATATGATGAAAGATCATTTGAATTATGAATTCTAAATTCCTTTCAATTGATTGATCATAACTGATTTAGACCTATAAATGTTGAACCATCGAATCTGAATTTTGAACAAATTAATGATTGGAACTTATGACTCATCTTATGACCTGATATTTTTTACTATTGATCAATTCATGACCCAGATTGAACTAAAATTACTTAAATTTATTGAATTTATTGTGAATGTCTTGTTTTGATCAATTAATTATTGGTTAACATGATGAAATTTAAAAGTATTTGAACACTCATCAATTTAATCGAAAGGTCATAAATCAAACTCATGTAATGAAAAGAATTGAATTATCATTGAATCTTGTTTTTTTTTACATGTCATGGGAGCCTCTTTATTGAATTATTAACATTATTTGATTACCTCATTGAATATTGAAAATTATTGAACTAACGAACCTTTTGAACATTATTGAACCCTTTTAGGCATTATCGAATTTTTAAACCCTTTTGAACACAATTGGACTATTAGCAACCTTCCATTGGGTCGCAACAATGAAAAAGTATTTGGGACCTGCCATTAGGTTGCAACAATGGTAAATTATTTGGGACCTACCCTTGGGTCGCAACAAGGGTATGATACAGGATCTTCCACTGCGTCACAACAATGAAAAAGTATTTAGGACCTGTCATTAGGTCACAACAATGGCAAACCATTTGTAAACCCTTTTAAACATAATTAACATATTTGGGACCTCTTATTGGGTTGCAACAATGAAAATTGAACTTGTTTATCGAATTTAACTCTTTAAACCCTTTGAATATTGATCAAACCCTATTTGACTTATTGAACCCTATTGAACATAGTATTGGGACCTTCTATTGGGTCACAACAATGGTAAATTGAATTACTATGTTTTGACTTATTAAATCATTGATTTATATCGAGACTAATAAGGAAAAGAAATATTGATATCTTTATTGAACCATTGATGCTTCAATATTTTATACTTCATGGCATATGACTCTTATTGTAAACATCGTCCATGGACTGAATTATCATTCATTGTTTTCATTGAACTTTGAATTATTAACCATGTTTAGAATACACAATGCTCATATACAAGCTATATTTTGAATTAAGGACTGTTATTTGGACTCCTATTTTGAATAGTTTGCATGTTTGTTTATTGAGCCTGTCAGGCTCACTAAAAAAAAAATTACAGCATCACTAGATGAAGAGAATTGATCCAAGAAAGAGGAGTACTGACGAAGCAAAGAGTGGATACACATGCCTTTGATGCTTTATATTTTCTTTCAAGGGACATTATAAATGTTTTTAGTTTTGTGGACAACATGTATTTCCTAAATTCTAGACATGGTTTATTTCATTTTATGGGATAGAATGTATAGAACATTGGATCTTACTTTTGTTGATATAGTTGGTTATCATTACATGGTTATGAATACGGTATGAAATGAACTATTTCCGCTATGTACATGGTTTGAATGTTTAAAAATAAATGATTATGAATGTTTTTGCTTCCGCTACTAGATGATCGAATGTTAGATCCAATGTGATCTCAAGGAATGTTTATGGAATTGAAAAGGAAATTAAAAAGAAAACTTTGATAAAGAAATATGATAAAGATCGAAACCTAATGTCACAGCCCGAATCAGGTTCATTGCCGAATCGGTTTACATTAGGCCAGGTTTGGGGTGTGGCAGTCATAAAATGGATGCCTTGATATACGAAGATACCAATGAACAAATGGCTACACCAAGAAGGTCGTGATTCACATGAATGGGATCAAGCCATCTCCCATAAATCACGAGGGGCATTTGTTGGTGTGGATTTTATCTTGATTCAAAAGAAAGAAGAATGTCTGGTCAAATCAAGCCAAATCAAATCAAAGCAAAGCAAAATTAAAATCAAAATCAAATCAATTCAAGCCAAATCAAATATGAAAAAGGCTATAGAATCATGACATGTAGCCATATCCAATTGTGATGATTTGATGCCGTCATAAGAAATATATGTGGAAAAGCTTATCCACGCAAAGAAGCGTCCACAAAAATGAAGCTATCCACGAGAGGTAAAATTCAAGTTAGGTCTCTATAAGACTAACATATGACCGATTCCCCAAGGTCAAAGTTGAATCAAAGTCAAAGTCCAAGCTGAAATACTGAAACTCTGCTTATGCATAGGGATATAGTTTGAATGAGATAAGGATTAGAAAGTCCTGATAAACTCAAACTCCATAAACCATGCCTAAAGCCATTGAGAATAAGGATCATCAAATAAATCATGACTGATGAATGAGAATCTTGCTATTTGGCAACCATCTATAAGCCTAAAATGGCCAAGAAAGATAAATCTCAATTACAGAATTAAAGAAAAGATAAGGGCTACATAGCAACTTAATCATCTATATAAATATGGAGTCCTTGATATGAAAAAGAATAGATAGAGATGGAGAGGAGGATGAATTAGAAAGGTATGAACAGATTTTCTCCAAATGCAAATCAGAAAAGCATAAATAAAAAGCTTTAGTGGACTAGCAACCATGGAAGAGGAAATAAAAAATCAAAGATGGCGTCAACAAGCTGATGTCATAATCTTCTATAAGATACATTTAAACTATTATGAAGTTCATGTCTTTGTCTTATATATTTGCTTGTAAACCTTAATTGAAGGTGTTCTATCTCCCTTATATGGAGAAGATGAAATTAACAGATTTGATTAAAGAATCCAAAGAAGTGTAATCCCCCAAAACTAAATCATAAATAAAATCATTCTAAATAAATGGATAATTTGACACAAGTAAAGAAAAACGCAAAATTTGATGTGTACACCATATCATAATTCTTAGAGAATAACTAGAATTCGTATCTAATTCTATTAAACCTCTTACATCCAATTAAATCACAATGGATTTCACATAGTGCACAACACTTTTTAGATTTTAGCATAGAACAAGAGAAAATTCAGTGGTCTTATATAGAAATTTTTATGTAAATCATATTAATCCTCTCAGAATTGGATTGGGCTTAATCATTCAAAGAGGTTTGAAGTAAATCACATAGAATCATTTAATATCATTGAAGAATCAGCTTAGAATCACAAAGATCTTAAGGATCAATGAGGGAAAAATATGAATAGATCTTATAGATTTGAATTAAAAGTAGATCTAAGAATCAAAGGAGAATCAATCATAAATAATACACAAAACTAAGATTCAATGATTTGTGATTATAGGAATGAGATAATGTATCAAACAAGCCAAAACCACTTTCTATTAATGGATGTGATTCATACAAATTCACTTGAAATCCTTGAAGGAAACTTAAGAAAACACATGGATCTAAGATCAAATGGAGAATCAAAAGTATTCAATTCACTTAGATCTAAGAATCAAATGAGAAATCACATATTCAATGCAAAACTCTGAAATTACATGGATTTAGAAATCACATATTATGCATATAATGCATAATTACTTACAATCAATCCACTTCTTTCTTTTCTTCAACTTCTAAGCTCAAAACCAAAGGATTTTTTCTTCACTTCCTTTATCTGAAATCCAAACATGAATCCTTAAGTAAAAACTATAGATGTTTAAGAATTCTAATTAAAAAACCACAAATCCTTCATAAATTGAGCTAGATCTAGGATTCGGGGCTTACCTTTATCTTTTGCAAGAGTTTTCTTTCTTCCTATCCAAATTCTCATTCCTTTCTCAGCTTAGCCTTCTTTATAATGTTTTAGACACAAAGTGGGTAATTTGGAAGTTATATTACATAATGTGCAAATTTTACCTTCTAGAATGGTCCTTTTTTTGAATTTTCAGACAGGTTTATTCTTTTTCACAATTTTTGGTTTTTGACCAATTAAAATAAAAGAAAATTTGACCGATAAAAATTTACACTCTGTAATTTGCAAATTGCTCTCATACCCAAACACTCTTTAAATTTGACCAATTGAAAAAGGTTTTGACCAATCAAAATGTGAATTTCAACTAATTAAAATAAATTTTGATTGATCGAAATTTGCTAGTTTTCTAAGCTTTGAGTATTTTGGGCACTTTTGAATCTTTAAATCTTCTCCACTTCCAGGAACCCTTCTATATCATATTATATAAACTTTGAGGTGATAATTTACTCACATCCCTATCATTTCCCCATTATTTTGATTATTGTCACCTTATGCGGGGTGTTACACTCCCCCCACTTATAACTACTGCTCCCGATATCTGATTTTGACCCATAAGTACTCAAAACGACTAGTTCAATGAGCTCCACAATGTCCCATACCACTACAACAAAATTAACTTTTAACAACATACCTTTAAGCAGCATTTTTTGTAAAAATGCTGTATAAAGTGAGCAATATACATCATTTTTATTGAAAACGCTGTAAAAAAAGGAATAAATAATATACAACCCTTATAAAACGTTGCACAAACTTAAATAGGCAGAATTTTATAAAAACACTATCTAATTTTGATTTATATAGAGTTTTTAAGCGTTGCGTAAGAAAATCGTAAATCTCCATCATGTGTCAGTGCAAAATGCACATAGGTAGCGTTTCTAAAATGCTAACTAAGGTAACTACGATATTTTTTGCTGCTTACCCTTTTGTCCCTCTACATCTACCCAAGAAAAACACCCTTTCTCTCACGTTTCTCTCCTCTAATTTCGATTTAGGGCTTTTTCCCTCAGAGAAATCCCATCCTCGTTGTGCTTCATCCCACCTTTTGCTCTTCCCCGTCTATCTCCTTGGCGACCAAACGCCCTCCTTCTCTCTTATGGGTCTCTATGCCCTGTAAACCCCTCTCATCATCCATCCCCTTTCGATTCGACCCTTATCGATTATTCTCTGGTTCTTCATTCTTCTTTGCTCGTGAAGCTCAATTGCAGTGAGCTCTAATGGCGACGCCTGTAGTTGATGCAAAATACTGAAAGGAAATCAATAAAGCTTATAGGGATCTTCTTGTGTTCATCGCCAGCAAGAACTGTGCCCCTATTATACTTTGTTTAGCGTAATTGCTCATTTCTCCTTCTGTTTCCTTTGGGTTTTGCCATTATATTGGTTTTCTACATGATATCTCTCTTTATTTGGGACCTTAGGTTCTGTCTTCTACCTGATTTTTCTTTTCGTCTGGGTTTTTGTTATTTGATTTCTTGTTTAGGGGTTCTACTATTTTTGTGCATTGTTCCTTTCTTTTCTTATTTGATTTTCTACCTTTTTCTTTCGTGCTGGGATGTCGGGTTAATACTTGATAGTTCGCTGGTTTTGGGCTTTTTCTTTGAACTGGTCCACATTGTTTATTTTTTCAATCATTTATACATAACCTTTTTTCTCCTTTTTCTTCTTTTCATTTCTCTGTTCATTCTTCTTTGTTTTTCTACAGTGTTGGCCATTTTATAGTAAATTTGGCTTCTCAACTATATTTTCTTTAAATTATTCTAAAGTGTTTTTAATGGATGTTCAATGATTTGTTTTGGCGGTTTTTTTGGTTCATCTTGTCTTTGGCTTGATGACTAACTCATTCCTTTATGTACTTCTTATTATTATAATTTTTTTTTCTAATTTGGTAGTGGTTTATTTTCTTTGTTTGCCTTTGAGATTTGTAATTATGTTTGTGCAATGATTTGGCTATGGCAGTTAACTTGTTTCTCCCACAGGTGTTATTCCTGCTTTGACCATTTCAATATTTGATTTTGTACCACTAAATTATTCATTTATGTATGAACTTTCTTGATCCAATTAAAGTTAGAGTGGTGAAACCATTGGATTTACCCTAGGCCTAGTCTGGTTGCCTTGAATTGTATAGAAAAGAAAAGAATAAAAAAGAAAATCCCACAAGAAAAGGAAAGAAATGAATCATGAGAAAACCATGAGAAAGCCAACTTTTCATGGCAACCAGACAACTTAAAAATGAGTTTTCGAGAAAGTTTTGTCATGAGAAAACCTTTTTAGGGCAACCACACTAGGCCCTAGGGGATTTATGCCAATACACTATCTGGTAAGGGGGTTAAGTGGATTTTAGTTTGA
>JAOXJP010204052.1:0-12012 GCA_025762735.1 Platanus orientalis
AATAAATGGTATGGAATCTTGAAGGGTTATTCACTGTGGAATTTTGTCAAACACTTTGATGTATATAAATTCCCACAACAGAGATTGTTCAACCAATGTCTTTAGTATCTCAAGCCTCACTTCCCACAATCACTTTGAATAAGTTCCTTTGTCAGTCACAAGCTATATGAGGCAACCTTCCATGTAAAACATCCCATGAACTAAACCCAAAAAAATTGTTAGAATAAATCTGGGCAGAGGAATTATATGTTTCTTGAATGATGTTAGGGGTTTGGGACTGGCCGATTGCAAGGGATAGGTATTTGGAGGACTTAGGTGATGAGCAGATATGAGGGGGTTCACTAATGTGACTAACAGGTAAAAGGGTTATTCCAAAACCTATAAAAACTTCCAAATAATTGAAGATAAGTGTTGGGAAAACTGGAATAAGAAGTAGTTGATGGGCAGGAAGGTATTTTAATGGCTACCTGCTGATCTAGATTTTTGGGTTTAGGGTTTTGATCGCCTAAAACCGTAGGTTTAGAGTGATGTATCAACCGCAAGAGACATGATGAAAAACCCTTGTAAAGCACCAAAGGAAACCCACAGTTTAGGGTACTGCCACGATTTTCTGGGTAGATTCTTTATGTTTCGTAAAAGGGTTTCTGGGTTTTAAAGGCAGTTGTGAGGTATGATGGTAATGGGACAGTTGGGTGATGAAGTAATGTAAGATATGTAGGGGAATGGTGTAAGATGATGGGAGATGAAGGTAGGATATGTGTTTGGGACTGTGAAAACTATGAAAAACCAGAAAATCAGAAATTAGAATATGGGGAAGAAGAGGAAGAAGAAGAAGAAGTTGGATACATACTTAGAGGAAAATCACCAATCCCCTTCCCTAGGAAATCACGAACCTAGGTCTTTGTCTAGACAAATATGGAAGACTCCAAGCTTGAACACTGCAAGAAAGTATCCGACTGAGAGGAGGAGCAAAGTTTGTCTTCAAAATTTTGTTTCTGTCATTCAATAGGTCAATATGACCTCCACTTCTCTATTTATATACGAAAAAAAACTTTCATTTACAACTTTGCCCCTAATTAAATAAGTGCAATAAAAAGAAGCAAAATTAATCTAAAACACCCTAATTCATATAACATGCATGTATTCTCTCAAACTAAAACATTCAAACTCTGATTTTGCATATAAGCCCCTTCAAAATTAGAGAATGACCAATATAATACGAAAAAAATCCAAAAAAATTGCAGAAAAATAAGAAATAACTTCTAGGACTGAAATGAAAGCTTAACAAATATGTCATGTTGATGATGCCCCCATGTGGACCCACCCACATGGACAAGTGGGTCTCACATGTCTCGAAAAATGTGTCATGCTCAAACCAACTTTGAATCGCTTCTCGATCGAAGCGATGGACTCCAAATAGTCCCTGATCCATGTATAGGCTCTGGGAAACTCTTCTCCGATGCTGATACACTATAAGCTTGCCATGTAGTAAGATGTCATCATCAATAACTCACTGTTAGTGTTGTATGATTTTGATAAGGTGTTTGTGGTAGAGTTTAATGTGTTTCATTTTGGGGTTGAAATTGTTTTAAGTCAGGAGGGATGATCCGCATTTTTATTAAGAAGCTTATTGAGGCAATGTGGCAGTATTCAACCTATGATTTAGGTTCTATGCTTTGGTGTGAGCAATCCAAAATTGGCGGCACTATTTAGTACATTGTGAGTTCATAATGTGTTCAAACAATCAGACAGTACGATACTTTTCAAAATAAAAAATGATACCTTAATTCCCAGAAAAAGAAAAAAAACTCAACTCACAACATGCCAAGTGGAAAGATTACCTTCTAGAGTTTTAATTTGACGCGTAAATCAGGGGAACTAATTAGGTTGCAAATGTACTGAATCGCGATTCATGCTATTGTCTACATTCAGGCATAAGTTGTTGCCTTTAAGGAGTCGAAAAGCCAATATGTGGATGATCTCTATTTTCGAAAAATATCAAAATTCTACTTTAGATCCTTCTTTGCCATTTGCCATCATGTTTTGATGGTTATTTGTTCAAAGGAATCAATTGTGTATTAGAAGGATCTTTGCACTGGAAGATCATATGAGAGTTACATGGTCGTGGGACTTGAAGGTCATTAGGATGTGACAAGATGCCAGCATTGGTGTTTGATGGCCTTTATTGGTCTACAATGTGTAATATATTTAAGGACTAGTACTTAAGTGTTGCATTTGTCAGTTTGCCAAAGGACAATCTGTAACACCAGATTGTAAATGCCTTTCCTTGTACCCTCTTCACCGTGAATCCATCTTAGTGTGGATTGTTCTAGCTTTGCCTAGGACAGCAAGGGGGACATGATTATATTTATGGTAGTGGACTTATGAATAAAAAAATACCTTGTTCCAGGGTAGTAGATGCATCACATGATGCTGGGTTATTCTTTAAAGAAATTGTGCAATTGCATGGTGTTCCTTCTAAAATTGTCTTTAATTGAGACATCAAGTTTATCATTTTATGGGGTGCTATTGGTGAGCGTTTCTTGACACGCAATTGCAGTATTCTAGCATGTGTTATCCACAGAGTTAGACAATTTATCAAGTGGAATTAACTACGATTGCACGCCTAGTGCTTGTGGGACTAGACCCCTGAGGGGGTCTAGGAGAAGGGGCACTAAAAGTTGCCAATGAAGATCCTATGCTGGGATTAAGGGTGTCAATTGGGCCAAGCTGGTCCAAAGCCCAACATGTCTGGCCCAAAAAATATGGTTCAAAAAACTAGACGGATTGGGCCTAGCTAACTTTGGGTTGAGTTGAGTTCGGGCCTAACTTTTAGGCCTGAAGTTTTATTCGAGCTGAGTTCGGGTAGACTCACTTTCAACCTGAACTCGGCCCGGCCAGACCCAAAATAATAATCAACTATAGCCCGGCCCGGCCCAACCCGAAATTGTTATAGCTTAGCCCAACAAATATAGGGTTGTTTTGGGCCCATTATCAACCTAAGTTTAACTAATTAGGGATATTGTCAAAGTACATACAGATAATTATGGATCCATTATCAACCCAAATTTAAAAAGAAGATTTAAGTTTGAGCGGCCCGAAGCCCATGATTTTAAAACGGGTTAAGTTCAAGCTGACTACCTCATATCAAGTCCAGGCTCAGGTTGAGTTTGGGCCCATGTAACCAAGTTCGGGTTGACCTTGGACCGGCCCGATTGACAACTAGCTAGAATGTTAGGGGTTTGGGTAGTGGTAGAGAAGCTTGACTAAGGATTCCATTAAAAAAGCCAAAAAAGACATTATCACATAACAAGAAACCAAGTTGATGCATGTGAATAATATGTGGGTGTTTTTTTTGTATCGGTAAAGTAAGGCTTTATTGCAAAAGGGAGAAGCACGAGAAGTACAACTCAATCAGCCCCATTTGAGGGTTGCTGGCAGAAAATTAGTCTATTCCAGTTAAAAAGAGGTCGTGGAATCTCACATCCTTCATTTCAAGAAGATGAGATGTTCACGAATACAAATGCGATAGCGCCTGCTCTGCAAGCTTGTCGCTAACCACGTGTTCTTTGTCGAAAACTCGCGCATTCCTTACCATCCACAAAGTCCAACAAACTATAGTAGGGAAGTAAAACCAAATAAGTTTACCACCCTTTGATAGATTCGAATTGTAGTCAAAACACCAGGTCGAGAGCAGACCATCCATGGTCATTGGCATCACCCAAGTGCGGTTGAACTTGCTATGGAAGAAACTCTAAACCTTGTGAGTGACTGGATAGTGAAGGAAGAGATGGCAAGTGGTTTCTTCGTTGGTCAAACATAGCTACATTTGTTGACTATGTGCCACCCCTTGGCATGAATTTTATTGACTGTCAAGACCTTTTCAAGAAAAACCAACCATAATAAGGAGGAATAGACAATTCGATCTGAGGGGAATTGTATTGCTCTTCCATAAGCTTCAAATATGCACTGCGAACTGAGAAGGAACCATCCTTGCCACCAGTCCATCTTCTAGCGTCCTCTTCATTAGGCCTTCCAATAGGAATGGTATCAAGGTGTTGGAGCAAGTTGGTGACCAGCTCAATCTCCCAATCATTAAGAGGGCGATGGAGTCTCAAATTCCAGTTGAACCAAGTGTCTTGAAAATTCATGTAGTCTTTTACAAATCCATCCTTGAGGCTAGCCAATCTGAGTATTTGGGGAAAAGCTACTGCAGAAGAAGAGGGTCCCCCCCATAAATCAGTCCAAAACCGAATGAAAAACCTATTCCAACTTTTAAAAAAAGTTTGGGAATGGAACTAGGAGCTGATTTTTAGAATGCCCTTCCATATAGAGGTGCCATATGGACCCACCTCCACTCCACTCTCCCAACCCCCATTCTTGGTTCCGTATTTGGAACCGATTACTACCTCCACAATGCACCCCCTCTCCTCCCCGATTCTCCACAACCATTTTACCATAAGAGCTTGTTCATATGGGTGAGAGATAGAATCCTAGCTCTCCATTCTTGCGTGGTTTGTGGAGAAGCTTCCATCTAACAAGGGGTACGTACCTGCTCCATTAGTTGTCCCGCAAGATTCTCCTTTTGAAAGAGTCAATTTTTCCAAACTACTCCCGTAGGAATCGAGAAGAGAGAAAGGTAGTAAATAGGGATGCTAGAGAGAACATTCCTGATTAAGACCATTTCCGCCCTCTTGGAAAGATACATTCCTCTCCAAGATGCAAGGTGCTTATCCATTCTCTCAATTACCGGGTTGCAGATTAAGGCTGATGTGTATTTGGCCCCCAACAGAAGCCCCAAATAGGTTCCTAGAAGTTGTTTAATGATGCAGGTTAGAAGGGTAGACATATCTGAGATGTTGTGGATAGGACCAACCCCACAAATCTTTGTCTTTTAAAAATTCACTCTTAGCCCAGACACTGCCTCAAAGAGAAGAAGAACCCCTCAAGTTCTGGATTTGCTCTTCCTCAGCCTGAAGGAGAAAGAGGGAGTCATCGGCGTATTGAATCAAAGCAGCACTTGGCCCATCTGTCTTGATGCGTCATCCCCTTAACATGCCTTGGCTTTCAGCCCACTTAACCATGCGGGTCAAACCTTCCATGACAATGTTGAAGAGGAATGGGGACAGCGGGTCCCCTTGATGTAAGCCTTTGCTTCCTCTAAAAAATCCTTCAAGGTAGCCGTTAATCATAACTAAAAAGGAGGCAGAAGAGTAGCACATTTTCATTCAGTTTCTCCAAGTGTCCCCAAAACCCATCTTTCCCATAGTCTAATCCAGAAAGGCCCAATTGACGTGATCATATGCCTTTTCCATATATACTTAGCATAGAATACCGGTATGCTTATTCTTTATCCAGGAATCAATGCCCTCATTTGCAATGAGGGAGCAGTCCAAAATCTGACAACCCCTTACAAAAGCATTCTGGTTTTGCGATATCACCACACCTATCACATCTTCCATTCTTCTTGCTAAGGTTTTGGCATGAATTTTGTAGAAGTTACCTAGTAAGCTTATCGGTTTGAAGTTTTTAAGGCCTTCCGCTCCTTTTTTTTTTTGGAATCAGGGAAATAAATGTGGAGTTTAGGCTCCTACATAGGGAGGCATTTCTATGGAACTTGGCCATGGAGTGCATCACATCATCCTTCACTATCTCCCAAAAGACTTTGTAGAACATGATAGGAAAGCCGTCAGGACCGGGGGACTTGTCTTCAAGGAGGCTTTTAATAGTGTCCAAGACTTCTTGTTCTGTGAATGGGCATTCCAACCATCCTTTCTAGTTTTCGGTGATGCAATCAAAATGCATCTCATCAATCCAAGGTCTGCGACCGAAAGGTTCGGAAAAAAGGGTCTGGTAATACTCTGAAATATGTTTCCTTATTAGTTTCTTGTTTGATATCCAAGCACCATCTACCATTAGTTGAGATATTGCATTGTTCTTGGCTCGGATAGATGCCAAATTTATTTTTGGAATCCCCTTCTTTGAGCCATGACGCCTTTTGTCTCCAGGATAATTCCTTCATCTTGAGGATCTTCTGATATTCCTTATGAGTATCTTCCCAAGCTGCCTTGTCAGAGGGGTCTAAGCAGTTCAATTATTCTTTACGGTCCCAATCAACGATTTTGTCAAGGCACTTTACTTTCAACACCTCAAGTTTACCCAAAGACTCATTGTTCCAAATTCTAATCTGGCTCTTTAGCTCCTGAAGCTTCTTGCTAAGGGAAAAACTTTCTGAGCCTTTGTAATGCATTGCTACCCACCATTTATGAACTTCTTCCTTAAAACCATCCACCTTAAGTCATATTTGCTTAAACATGAATGGAGAGGAGGCCTTATCAAGCTCTTCATGCTGTAACAAAATGGGAGAGTGGTCAGAGGCTGGGTTAGGAATGGCAATCTCACATTCCCAATGAAAGTGCTTGTGCCAATCTGGAGATGCCAAAAACCTGTCAAGACGAATCATGGCGGGGACCTCCTATTTATTGGACCACGTAAAAAGCGCTCTAGAAAGAGGAAAATCGATCAACTAATGCTTAGTAATGAACTCTTGAGAATAATTTCATCTGGCTAAACTGGTACTGGGCCCCTTTCTTCTTCGATAGGTATTAAACAACTTTAAAATCCTCACCTACACACCAGGGACCAAGACTCTTCGACGCATTTCTTCTAGCTCTTCCAAAAATAGTTTCATGGTTTCTGCATCATTGGGGCCATAGACTCCAGTAAAGATCCATACAAATGAGTCGTCAAGGTTTTTGCACTTAATAGTCACTAAAAAGTTCCCGATGTGGGAGTCAATAACCTCGATCCGGTGTTTATCCCAACTCCTAAGCCACCAAAATTCTGCCCACCTTATTAATCGCATTATTGTGAATGTGACCCCATTCCTTTCTACCCTAACAAGCTTTGGCTTATAACATACTGAAGCGGTCCGACTTGGTTTCTTGGAGAACCAACAAGTCAGCCCTCCATCTACTATTGACATCTTTCAACAACGTCTCTGATCTGAGCTACCGAGACCCCTCATGTTCCACAATAGAATATTGCACTTCATTAGTAATTGGGTTAGTCGATGGACCCCTGCCCCTTCCACCACCGATTCTGGCTCTGCTTTGGGCATGCCTACTACCTCCTGCTTTCTTACCACTGCTTGCTCCCTCGTAGTTGATTGAGGTTGTCAATTGTTTGAGCTCATGAACTCTTTTGTCTATCCCCCTAGAACGCCCTATAGAATCCCTTACTCCCTTTTTTGGACTTAGATACGCCCTCGTTACCATATTTTGGTGCCTTGAGGGGCCAACTCATGATTTGGGATGAGGAATTGGTTGAAAGTATTGAATCTCTACTTGGAGCGTATTCTGTCAATTAAATTTCATAATAAAAAGGATGGGCTGGTGTGGTGACTCTCTTCAATCTATGGCCCTATCCATCCAAGAGGGGGGAATTCTAGACAGAACTCTATGACATTAGAGCCCTTTGAATTGCCTGTGGTGCTTAGGGGGGGGATTTCAATGTTATTTGCTATTCTTTTGAGAAGAGAGGCGGAAGCAGGATGACTCGATCAATGAGAGGCTTCAACAAACATGCTCTCATAGATACTCCTCTTCCAAATGCCAATTTCATATGGTATAATATGCATGATAACCCCACTTGTTGACTAGATAGGTTTCTCATAACCACGGGTTGTTTAGATCACTTAGGTCATCGGCTACAAATTGCACTACCTAGTACCTCTGATCATGCCCCTATCCTATTTCACCCAATCAAAACTAGGAGAGGTCCGTCTCCATTCCGGTTCAAATATTTGTAGTCAAACCATCCACAATTTCATTGTGAGTGAGATTTCCAACTGATGGTCAAATTCTCAAGGGAATGGATGGGGGATTTGCTTCAAGGGACTAAAGCATGCCTTAAGATCTAGAATAAAGAGGTTTTTGGTAACATAGGGGAGTCAAAGCTAAATTATCTTTGGAGTTTTTGGATAGGATTGAGGAACTAGAAATTTGAAGTCTGATGAGAGGGAGGAAAGGTGCAAAGCAAACTGAGAAAGGAACTTGAAACAATCATTAAAAATGAAGAAGTTAGTTGGAGACAAAAGTCTAGATTCAAGTGATTCAGAGTTCTTGATGGGAATACCAAAATTTTCCATAAGTTGGTTAATTCTAGAAGATGCAGATATTGATTTTCAAAATCCTTTTCGAAGGAAGATGCATTGAGATAAGGCTGAGCAAACTCTCCTTGGTTTTGGACAGTTCTTCCCTGAACCCATGTTAACGTGTGGAAGGATTGGAATGGGGCCAGCTGTCGTGAGATAAGGCTGAATGGTTGGAGAGAGTTTTTGAGGAAGATGAAATTCATTAAGCAATTTTGGAAATGGATGGGGAAAAAGTGTTGGGGCCGGACAGATTCACAATGGCCTTCTTCATGAATTGTTGGGATGTGGTAAAGAATAATCTCACTCAAGTTTTTGGAGAATTCTTTGAGAGGGGATTGATTAACAAAAGTATGAATTTCACCTTCATTGTCTTGATCCCAAAAAAGGTTGGCCTCATTGGCCCAAAGGATTTCAGACAGATTAGCCTGATTGACAGTGTTTATAAAATCATCGCAAAAGTTCTCTCTAAGAGAATCCAACAAATTATGGGAGACATTACATCTACAGCCCTGGGAGCTTTTGTGAAAAGAGGGAAATTTTGATTGCCAATGAATAGACTATTCTGGATGATAGGGATTTAAGAGGACTGCAGAATAGGGTTTAAATAGGGGAAATAAATTAGGTTCTTTAAGGTTTTTACAGGAGTAATAATAGGCTGAAATCAGTAGTCATTGGGCTTCAAAGGAGGCTGAAATATTAGGGAGTAATAAGAGGGTTTATGGAATCAGGTTATGGTTCTGATCTACAAGCTTTGGGAAACAAGATCAGAATTATGGTAAAATAGGCTTAACAATAATTTTGATAAAAGGACTGCTGAACAGGGACTGGCAGAGGCTGTTTAACAAGGGGAAAACAGTGGTTAACGATGGTGCTGGCAGAGGCTGTTTAACAGGTAATTTCAGGTTTGAAGAAGGTCGCAATAAGGGTTTTGATGGAGTTAGGGATTCAAGTATCAGTATCAAAAGATGGACTTTAATTGTTGCAGACTTTTAAGTAACACAGGCTTAGGATTTGAGGGCTTCTGCAAGGCTAGTCAGCTTTGGAATTGGATTTTAGATATAAGGCAACAGGGGAAATTCTCTGTGGCTGTCATAGGTATTAGGAAGGATGGGTTTTGGGTTTTAGAGTAGTCAAACGGAAAAGGATTGTGTAATGAGGCTGCTGCAAGGTCAGGTTGAGGTTTTCTGGGGTTCAACAAAAGAAAACAAAAAAGTTACTGATGGGCATTCTGGTTTACAGGCTTGGGAAACCCTGAAATCAATTAAGATTTGTTCTTGAAAGAGATTTCAGGATTCTTGAAAGACTAAACAGCAAAGAAGAAGAAGAAGAAGGGATAGTACCTGGAATGGTGGGGTCTCATCACCAAATCTGGGGAGTCTCACCAAGCTATCCATGTAGTCTTACCATGAAGAACCCAACCAGTCGCAGGTTAGGGAAGAAGAAGACCCTTCGTGGGTTCTAAACTTTCAAAAAAAAAAAACATTTATTCTTCATTGCCTTCTCAATACCTGTCGAGCAGCCCTCATAAAGACAAAAAATTCAAAATAAAAGAAGTTTCTATATCTAGAAACCCAGACCTAATGGACTCTTACCTAAAGACCTTCTAAATGACACTTTCTAAAAAAACAAAAATCAAGGCTGTTGACCACTCTAAATTTAAATTACATAAGAGTCAAAAATACGCAACATCTGAAATTATAATGACTCGTATGTCCCCGAATACTTAACATAAAATGACCAAGAAAAAAACATAAAAATAAGACTACTAAAGGACTCCTACAGCAACTATGAACTCCATGTGATGTGTCCAAGGTGGCTCCCCATGTTGTCCACGTGTGGACCCCACCAAGCCACATGTGGCTCCCACTTGGCCTTCAATATCCACATCAGCTGAGCTCTTAATTCTTTTTCAGGGACTTGAGGTTTTCTACTCTCTAGTTTTCAACAGATTGATATTGAATTTTCATCAAAAATAAAAATTTGATAGTGAATAGTGATTGGTTGTATTCAGCTATCAGACACACTGGAAACTATTGATTTTTTCCCCTGAAAGATGAGGACCTCGGTATCTCAGCTGAACACCTCGTTCTAATGGATTCCAATGTCTGCCAACATGATAACAGATCGACTTGCAAAAAGTGGGATATTAAGGGATCATTTGTACGGGTCACGGTTATTACTGTAGAAACACTATGTTTAAACCGTTGTATTTTGCTTGTCTTGTTCCTATCGTACCGTAGGTTTGATCCTTCACTTTGCACATCCTTTCTTTGCAGTAATAGAACTTCATCATTACCAATAGACATTTAAAAAGAAGAAGATGAAGAATGTGTCAGCTGATACACGTTTAATCCTTTGTCTTAATTATGCTCAAATTAGAAACTAGTACTAAGGAGTCAAGAGACTCAGGACTCAAATTGGAAACTATCAAATCAATTGGAAAACTAGATAATGATGTAGCACAATGGAGATGATACTAAAGTTGATGTAGAATGACAGCCAAGAATCTCAATAAAAAGATATGTAGCGGAAGCAAGAAGAAGGTGAAAGATCCAAAAATTGAAATTTAAGCACATTTAAGTAATCAGAATACAATGAAATAAAAATAAAAAACTTTTTCTGTGGGTTCTCTCTTGCATGACAAGGAGGTCTTCTCTTCAAGATTTTAGTGCCAAATCTTGGGCCTAGGATGGTGATGTCCTCAGGTAAATGAGGTTGGTGATTTCCTCACAGGTACAATCCTTCATTCTTCTTCTTCTTTCTTCCTCTTTCATTTTTTCCCTCTGTGTGTTTGCTGCCTCTGCAATTTGCTGCCATTAAAACAGCCATCCAAGCTTTCAAGAAAGTATCAAGAAACTGTATTGATCACTTCTTGATACCAAATCTGTAAACCCAACCTACTCTCCATCGTTTTCTTTAACTCCCTATCATAAACTCTAGTTTTTCCATCCCAATCCAGTTACCATCCAATAATCCCTCCTTGATTCTTCTTATCAAATCTTAAATCCCCTGTGCTGGTCAGACCTGTGGCTACCCAATTCTTGATTCATCTTTCTATGTTTATTCAACCGCGGCACTTGTTAGTGCTTGATTTCCTTAGTTCTCTTTGAGCCAAACCAATATCTGATTTGTTTTATTCCCTGCGGTTTTCCCTGCCCAGAATTCTCTTTATTATTTCTTGATTACAAGAGAAAATCCATGGGTAATCACACGCAGCAGCCTCTGGAAGTTCATCATTACTGGGTGATTGAATAGAATGGAAGGGGCTTCTTTATTACTGCCTGCAGCAGCTTGGAGTATAGCCTAGCATTGTTAGGATGTTCTGGTTTGGATACATATTGCTGTGTGAATGTGGGAGGCTTACAAAGTGTTTAATATATTATGTAAGTGTGTGCTGAAGTTGATTCTATGAGACTACTTGCTGTGAAACGATTTTGTTCTCCTTTCCCAGAGGTTGGTTATTCAAGTAATGACTGCTGGACCAATTTTCACAGGTATATGCATACTCAATCTCTCTCTAAACTTGGTATTTTTGGAGTGTACTGCATCAGATAATTACTAAAAGAAAATAAAATTGGGAAACTATATGAAAACAAAAAGCTCAATTTAGAAACCAAAATAAAACCCCAAAAAGGTAATCCTGTGACTCTCATCATGGATTTGCATTGTCTGATAAGTTGGTCGTAACTTGCTTAAATCTTGTTGAAATTTCTTAATTTTAGGCTTGTTGGATAAATAACTGAGTATGCTATCTAGAAGTAAGAAAATTAAAGGACAATGACAAATTTTTTGGCTTAGGAAGAAAAAGGTTTGCAGTAGAGGATGAGATTGTGATCCCATGTATCACGATCTGGACC
>JAOXJP010204063.1:0-12012 GCA_025762735.1 Platanus orientalis
TAACAAACGCTCATCACTGCTCCTTGTCAGGGGTGGACACATCAGCGTTGAAAAGTGATTTTCACTTTTTTTGGGGGACGCATATTCACTTTTCGACGCTGATGTGCCCATTGCCTAACCAGGAGCAGTGGTTAGCATTCGTTAAGGTGAGCATTTTTTATCCATTCACTTTTCTTTGGTAATAAAAAGTCATAACACGTCTATGCTCGACTCTTTGTTCTTTATTCGTATATGGGTATTAATTGTTTTCATGGCCAAGGTGTGTCATGCTACTCATGTAATTGAAAACAGGATATGCCCCAAGGTGTTGTTTCATAATGTACCCATTCAGATTTATACTAGATAACATTTTCGTTTTATTTTCTTAAAATACCTAAAATGACTTTTGATGGGACCAGAACCGAAGAACAGTCGAGACCGATCTGAGCCTACATTTGAACCAAGCCCTAGGTGACCTCGAGACGACTGAACCGAGAGGATCAATGCATACCCAAATCCGTGTCACCTTAGCCTCCAGAAAAAGGTGTCATCAATTTGACCATGCAAGCTCTCAGAAGGAAAGATTCTACGTGTCAACGAGATAGAGCCATAAAAGGTGCTCGGGAATCAATGTAGGAGAAGATCCATTGACATCATCCCCGAAACAAAATCGCTAGGACGACCCAACGGCCCCAGGTAGATCAACCTCTTGCGATTACGCCTGGGAACATCGCCCAAGCAGCAGGTGAAGGGCTGAAAATCCGAAGACGACACAGAGGCCGAGGGCTATAAGAAAGGGATCGCACCAGGGAAAAGGTAAGAAAAAATTCTTGACGAAAACCCCTTCCTCCTTTTTTCTCCATCTGAGAATCGGGATCTAACTTGATCGTCGGAGGGTGACCGGCGGCACTTAGCTGGTACACCCCTAACATTGTTTTTCTTTAGGCAGGTTCATCGGATTGTCGGGTTACCTTGCACTCATCTGATAACACCTGTGTAACCGGATTCGGACCTCATCAGTTGGTGCCAACTATGGGAACCATAGCTAATATGGTCCATCTAGACCAAAAGTGAATGGTAAACACTAGATCCATGGCACACCGACTCGTCCGAGCAGGCTACTATTAGCCGATGATGCAAACCAATGCTGCTAGTTTTGTGCGGGGATGTGACCAATGCTAAAGATTTGCCATAAGCCCAAACAAACTACAGAAGAGCTAACGTTGATCCCTAGTCCTTGGCCATTTGCCCAATGGGGGATAGATATAGTCGGCCCCTCCCCAAGGGAAAGAGATAGGTTAAGTTCATCATCGTGGTGATCGACTACTTCATCAAGTGGGTTAAGGCTAAGCCCGTGACCAAGATAAATGAGAACAACGTTCGTAACTTTGTGTGGAAATCCATAGTTTATCGATTTACGTTCTTGAGGTCTTGATCTTTGACAACGGGAAACAATTTAACAACCCTCAGTTCAGGGAGTTCTGGTCAGACCTCAGGATCAGGAACCACTTCTCCTCCCCAAGGCATCCCCAGGCCAAAGGATAAGTAGATGTCAACAACTGAATCCTCTTGAATATTTTAAAAGCATGACTAGAAGCACACAAAGGGAGTTGGCCAGACAAGCTGCCAATAACCTTGTGGGCATATAGGACCCCGACGGGTAAGACCCCTTTCCTATTGGCATTTCGGTTCGAGGCAGTAACCTCAATAAAATTAAGTCTGCCCAGCTACCGAGTCGCCCAAGCGGATCCCGAGCGCAATGAAGAGAACCTTCGTTTAAATCTGGACCTATTGGAAGAAAAGATGCAAGAGGCCGTTTCTCGAATGGCGGCTTACCTAAATATTGTGGCCCGGTATTACAATAAGAAAGTTAAAGAGAGAAGGTTCAAGGTAGGAGATCTGGTCCAAAGGGAAGTCACATTCACCACCAAGAACCCCTCAGAGGGAAAGCGAGGCCCAAATTGGGAGGGACAATATTGAGTGGTGAAATACAATAGGCCTGGGACTTATCACCTAGAAGACTTGGAAGGAAGACAACTACCCCAACCACTGAATGTAGAACACTTGAGGAAATACTATCCTTGAAGAAATTATAGTTCGACATTAATCAATAAACAAAGGCTTTTTATGGGCCCCACGTGGCTAAGAATCATCAAATAGCCCATGAATCTACTAAGACATTCTATAGGCCCCATGCGGTTGAGGGTCACTTGATGACCTAGAAAATCTACTAAGGCATTCTATAGGCTCCATGAGGCCGGAGTCACTCAATGACCTAGAAAATCTACTAAGGCATTCTATAGGCCCCATGTGGCTGAGGGTCACTTGACGACTCAGAAAATCTACTAAGACATTCTACAAGCCCCATGCGGTCGATGGTCATTTGATGACCCAAAAAATATACTAAGACATTCTACAGACCCCATGAGGTCGAGAGTCATTTGATGACCCAAAAAATCTATTAAGGCATTTTATAGGCCCTATGTAGAGGAGAGTTACTTGATGATCCAAAAAATCTACTGAGGCATTCTATAGGCCCCATGAAGCCGAAGGTCACTCGATGACCTAGAAAATCTACTAAGGCATTCTACAGGGCCCATGTGGTCGAGGGTCACTTGATGACCTAGAAAATTTACTAAGACATTTTACAGGCCCCATGTGGTCAATGGTCACTTGATAACCCATAAAATCTACTAAGGCATTCTACAGGCCCCATGTGACTAAGGGTCATTTGATGACCCATAAAATCTACTAAGGCATTTTACAGGTTCCATGAGGTCGAGGGTCATTTGATGACCCATAAAACCTACCAAGGCATTCTACAGGCCCCGTGTGGCCGAGAGTCACTTGATGACCCAGAAAATCTATTAAGGCATTTTATAAGCCCCATGTGGCTGAGGGTGACTTGATGACCCAAAAAATCTACGAAGGCATTCTACAAGCCCCATGCGCTGAGTGTCACTTGATGATCCAGAAAATCTATTAAGGCATTCTATAGGTCCCATGAGGCCGAGAGTCACTTGATGACCCAGAAAATCTACTAAGGCATTCTACAGGCCCCATGCGACCGATGGTCACTTGATGACCCAGAAAATCTACTAAGAAATTCTACAGGCCCCATGTGCCCGAGAGTCACCTGATGACCCAAGAAATCTACCAAGGCATCCTATAGGCCCCATATGGCCAAAGAGTCACCGACGGTCCAAAGAGTTCACTAAGGAAACTTAACTAGGACTGAGGACTAGGTGGGGGTGTCAGAGCAGAACAAGTTATCACAACATGTACAAGGATTACCGAGACACCACTCTTGAAGTACATGTAAGATATTCTAAGGAAAAACACTCAAAAAATCCATGATAAAAAGGAATATCTTTCATTGATAAGAAAGTTCTCTACACCAAGTGTATATAACCTAACTCATTTAAAAAAAAAATCTCTTTAGGAGGCAGTCTGGTCCTCGGCCTCTTCCTCCTCGACTTCAACAACCTCAGGTGCCGGAGGGGAGCCCGAATCGTCATCGAAAATGAACCCAGAAAAGTCAATCTCTAGATACACCTAAGAAGCCCGTCGACGGAAAGCCTCAAAGCCATCCTTATAGTAGTCTAAGACTTTTGGCGCATACTGGGTGGATGCTTAGATCTCCACCAAAGCAACATCTCTATCATGTTGCAGACTTGTAGCTAGTGTCGCTTTGGCCCCGACCTTGGCCTTCTCTTGGGAAATAACCTCCTCTACCCAAGTGGCCCTCTCCTCAGCCTTGGCTACCTTGGCGGTAAAAGTTGTCTTCTCATCCTCGACAACCTAGAGTTTGGCGACCAGGCTGTCCCTCTCGGATTGAATTAACTTGAGGTCAGTGTGAAAATCCCTCTCCCTTTTGACAGAGTCAGCTAGCTAGGCTTGGAAGCCCAAACTCTCAGCCTTCAAGTTAGCTAACTTCTTCTTTTGCGAGCGAACATTGTTCTTCGAATCCTTCTAAAACTACAAGGCCGCCATCACGAGCGTGGTCATCTACAAAAATGAGAAAGAAAAGTCAGAAGGAGCAGAGGCAAAAATGAACAACTCAACAAAAAATATATATAAAGGAAAGAAAGAAGATTACCTCAGTAAGGTCAAGCACTAGTCGTTGGTAAATGGTGCTTGAGGAGAACTTCAAGAGGGCATCGGTGTCACCCTTTGGAATAACCCCAGTCATCTTCTTGAAGGCATAGTTGAGGTTGTTTAAGAAAGTGCCCCTAAATAAATTTTTATCCCCGACTGGATTTTTGCCCTTGTCAGTCTAGGGGTTAGAATCTTCAGCTGAAGGGATAGACGGGCCCTCAGTAGGCTCGGCTATCTCTAGGCCTTGGATAGAAGACGCTGGAGGCGCCTCAGCATGAGTGTTAGAAGAGGCCTGACCACCCTCGGAAGTAATGGGGCAAAGGGATGATGCACCCTCTCGGCTCCCCGAAGCTTGGGCCTAAACCTTCTGGCATTTTGGGACTGGAGTAGGTGAGCCACTAGGCCTCGAGCCCCCAGCTATGGTTAGGCCTTCCCCTGCTGATGGAGCCCCCTGGGGACCCACCGCCTTTTGACGAGCCTCCCTGACCCTCTTCAAGATCAACTTCACATAAGCTTTTATCATGACTGTAAGACACAGATAATAGAAGCGAAAGGTTATAAAAAAGAGAAAGAGAAGAAATAGAGAAAAGAGAAGCTACCCCTGATTATCGCTCCAGTAGGCTCAACAACAGGGGGAACACTTAGACCCATCGAAGCCACGTTTTCAACCAATTAAGGCTAGAAGGGGAAAGATGAAAGAGCCTCTAAAGTGATGAGGGCTAAGAAGTCATACACCAGGTTACACAATGGCCCTAAGTACATGGTTGAAGGAAGATGCCAAGAGCTGAGGCTCGGCTATAATTGAGATGGGACACATAAGGAAAGGATGAGAAACCAAAAAATGGAATGAAGAAATAGAAGTCAGAATGACATCACAAAAAGACTTACCAAAAGAGCTGGGAGTGCCCCACACCTGGCTGAAGCGAATCAACTTCTCAATCTCGCTATCCCAAGTGCAAGCTTCGCAGCCATTGCTTGAGATGAAGAAAAACCTACTCTTTCACCCCTTATGAGGGGTTGGAAGACCGGTGACTAAGTTTTGAAAACTATCTCGGGCAGTGAAGTACCACCAACCCAGTTCCTTCTCGATTAGCTGGTAATTGAAAAGGAACTCAGAGACCGAGATGAGGTCACGCCTGCCACTGTAGGCCTCCCAAAGGACGATGCGTCCGATGATGATCCTCAACGAGTTAGGCATTAGTTGGGCTAAAGCTAACCCGACATAAAAGAGTAGGTCTCTAATGAAGAGAGTGATTGAGAACCGAAGGCCACTCCCTAAAGACTACTCATAAAGGCAGATCTCGTCGATGAGGGGGTTGCAAGCCTGCTTGGACGGCTCAGGAGACCATAGGACGATGTCCTCAAGAATACTATACACTCTCCTGATCTGTGGCATCGAGGGAAGAAGAAAAAGACATCAGCCATAGGAGGAACAAGGTGAGGCTATCAGGAAATGTTCAAAGCTTACCCCGGATCACCGGGATGAACAACACCCAACTTGGGGTGCTCAAGCCTAAAGACAGGGTGTCGTCAGAGTCAAGAGACTAGGAGTTAGACGATATGTCCATCTGATCGAGGGCGAGTATAACCTCTCCCGAAGGACCTAAAAGCGACAAGAGCTCAATGAAGACGGACCCTAAAAATGAAAGGTCGCCACCAACTAAGCTAATGATAGGGAAACACCTCCAAACTTATAGGAAGCCATAAAGTCAGACCAAATGGTCTGAAGGGAACTCTGGTACTGTCCAGGGTGAACAAAAAGAAAAAGAAAAGAAGGGATAATCAAAGCAGAAAGTAAAACTAGGGAAAAAAGGAAGAATGAAAGAAAGAAGGGGAAAAGGGATATACCGGAATACCAGCCTGTGAAGGAAGCTTAATTCTAAAAAGCTGCTAGAAAACACAGTGACCATGCCGGAGTAGTTGAAAATGAAGAAGAGAACCAAAGGAGGAAACAAGCGTAAATAGAGAAGTCTGGGGGACCCCAGACTACTTATAAGGACGGGGGCCTGACCCTGGCCGTCGGATCCGCGTGATGAAATCCAAGCCCTCCACTTATCGTTGCGGGTGGCGAAGGGACAACTGAAGCGGCGTCTCATTAATGCTAGCCCTTGACAACACGCCCATTATGACGGCATGAACTCCCAAGAGTTGTAACATCTACCACGATCTCCCAAGCATCCATCTCAATTCCCCAAAAAGTGGTGACCACCGAAAGCCAATGGTCAGGAATACGAAACAATTCAAATTCCATTGTCCTTGAGAAAACCAGCCCTCAAGAACTGGGGCATCTGATGGGACCAGAATCGAAGAACAATCGGGACTGACCCGAGCCTATGTTTAAACCAAATCACCTCGAGATGGCCGAACTGAGAGGGTCGATGCATACTAAAATCTGAGTCACTCGAGTCTCTAGAAAAAAGGTGTTGCCAATTTGACCAAAAAATCTCTCAGAAAGAAAGATTATGCGCGTCGATAAGACATAGCCACAAAAGGTGCTTGAGAATCAATGCAAGGAGAATATCTTGTGACATCATCCCTGAAACAAAATTGCTAGCGTGACACAATGACCCTGGGTATATAAGCTTCTTGCGACTATGCCCAGGAACGTCGCTCGAGCGGGAGGTGAAGGGCTGAAAATCCGAAGACGACATGGAGGCCGAATGCTATAAGAAAGGGATTGCATCAGGGAAAAGGTAAGAAGAAATTCTTTATGAAAACCCATTCCTCATTTCTTCTTCATCTGAGAATCGGGATCTGACTTTATCATCGGAGGGCAACCGGCCGACACTCGGCTGGCACACCCCTAACACCATTTTTCTTTAGGCAGGTTCATCAGATTGTCGGGTAACCTTGCACTCATCTGATAACATCCGTGTGACCGGATTCGGGCCTCATCAACTTCATTTCTCATTTTTGTTAACAAATCAGTATAAATATGAATGAGTTCATTATGAACCGACACCTTATGGTTACAAGTGCAATGGAAATTTGAAATGAAATGATTACATTATAGGTGGTTGCTAAGCAGGCTATTATTTAATCAAATATCAGATTGAATTTGAATATTTTATAGATATTTATGAAAACAATAAGAACCTAGGAATTATAAAGATAGAAGACGATTGATAGATCAACAAGAGAATGGGGAACTGGCTACTTGGAGATTTCTTTCATTCAAATTGGGAATAGGAGATGAGAAATGGGTTAAGATTAACGTTATCATATTCATCTGTTGTATTCTACATAACATGTCCTACAATATTATAATATAAATATTAATTATATATTAATTTCAATGAATACATATATTTAGTCGAATAATCAAATTGGATATAGATACATTCTAATCAAATATTAGTGGGTCGAATATGAATTGAATATGGATACTAATCGGATAGTTGACAGCCCTCAATGAAGACTTTTATAAATAGGAAAATGAGTGTTCGTGTTGACACAGGTCTATGTAGGCATGCCATTGATTGACACATGATGTGTTTTTGAATTTGGTGTCTCTTTTTTTACACTTGAACACTTTTTTTGAACCTTGAGCACAATATGTGTCAGTTCATAATTTACCATAAACAATACAACACTTTATCATCACAGAACATTTTCTTCCAAATAAATACTCTATAGAGCCATTCTGGATGGATACTCTTGCTATCATGTTCTACCACTTGGGTTGATGATGTAAGGCCTCTTATGAGAAGCCCTTCTTCTTAATGAATTTCGCCTTTTCTTCTTTAAAAAAACAAAAGGTTCTAACACTTGGGGGTAAAGAGAACATTTCTTGCCAATATATGGGATGGACCATTACCTGTTAGAAGAACATGACACATAAAAATAATATCAACAAAAACAAAACCTGATCTAATACCATGCAAAGTTGTCGGCAATGCCCCATGTTCCGGTGGCTGAGACATCAATCTTCCAAGAAGAAGACGCCGGACCAAATCCCCTGGTGATATTATATAGTGCACAGAGTAGTCGCTTGCTTAGTCTCTCCCACAGTACGGGTCTTGCTTTGTATGGTTGAGACTCATGGAGAGTTAAAGAGCTCTAATGATATATTATTGTAGTCACCTTCTAGCATTCAGAGACACCACCAAGTGACACCTAACAAAGCTGCTTAACTCTCCAAATTAAGTGCCTTGGATTTGATGCAACCCCTTAATGATCGACGAAGGTCCACCCTGCATAGGGGCAGACACAATGCCAAAAGGTGAAAAGCATCCCCTCAAAAGTGTAAATCACTTTTTCAACACTAATGTCACTACAAGAAGAAGGAATTTTCGTATCAACTAAGTTGACATGAAAAATTAGAGGTTGACGTGAAAAGCACTTTTACTGTCAACTTTTTAGTTGACGCCGCCTAATGCAAATGACGGCAACTAAAATCTTTCCACGTCAACTTTTAGTTGACGCCAAAAATAACTTTTTGTGATGTCTTTGCTTGACAGGGAAAATTTGATGTTTTGCGGCAACTTTAGTTGACGGGAAAATTTGATTTTTTGCAGCAACTTTATTAACACGAAAGGTTTTTTTTTTTTGGCAGCAAGTGTAGTTGACACGAAAAAGTAATTTTTTTGCTTACAATTTTTTCTAATTTCAATTTTGATTGGGAAATAGAAATGAAACTACAACCACAAATCAAGAAAAATATAAATGTTAATATTTTAAAACTTTATTTGATTTTGCATAAGATGTAAAAAATTTGACATGCTTCTTTAAATTACATTCTAGATAAAAAAAATATACACATTTTTATCTACTGTCCATATAAAATCTTAACCACATAGAAGCCCCTAGTGTACCACATATCACTATTCATTGTAGTTGACACATTAAGAGACAAAGTTCCTAGCTTTGCTGCACCATCAACATGGTAATATTTGCGGCCAAGCAACTTGGTGACCAATGAGATGAAGAACATATCGTAAGCATCGGTGAAGAACCCCATGTCGACAATCACAATCGTGGTGAAGTGGTACCATTATGTCTTCGCTACATCAAGGGCACTGAGCACTTGCAATTGTTCTTTGGCCATAGCTCTCTACTCAAGCCTTTCTTCTCGATTGTCTGAAAGTTTTGGAAATAGGGAAAACCTGAAAGAATGACATAGGTGTCAATCAATGGCACACCTATAAAGGTCTGTGTTAACATAGTCAATCATTCTCTGAAAGAAATACATCAACACTTGTTAGTTGCGCAAGTGAAACAATATATAAACATATTATAAATTATGTTGAATTTAAAGGTGACATTTGCAAATGCTCATGATACAGTTGATACAAAACCAAACAAAATGTAAAAGCATGTACAAAATAAAATAAGAAAAAGAAAGAACTAGTGGGGAGTGTCATTTACCCTTGATGTGTCTATGTACAACAATGGATTCTGTTAAACTAATGTGCTAGCTGCTCCCTAACTGATGCTTATGTTAAGGCTATTATTCTCCAGAGTCATTACTGGGCAAAATTTTGAACACTTACTAACTCTTGACATATACTATTTTGTACAAGAAATCCTTTTTCCTAATCATAACTGGGCAAAAATTAGGTATTGCATTCAAAGGTTGTGCATATCGTCATAGTTTCATATTAAATTGGAAGAAAAAGGATTACATCTGAAAATGATTCATGGTTCATACCATTTTCTAATAGAACAACAATAGGGTGTCCGTAATGCTCTTTCACATAGATCAGAGCCTTGTACAAACCCCATGGTACATTGTACAACCAATAAGAATTTGCCTACAAATGTTCAAACATGTCAAAATAAACAGATTTAACATGTATAAACAGAGTGGATCTCAATTATAATTATATTTGAACAAGAATTATAAACTACATAAGTACGACCACAAACCCAAACCCATGAAGTGAAACTCCTAATTCAAAATGTTACATAATATAAATCTAGGAAATAAAGTATGTCAAGACCATGTATTGATTACCTTTGGTCCAATAGGTATGCCCTTTTTAACATCTACATGAAGGTCACAAACAAAAGAAGAGAAACAAACAGTTAATAACAAAAAGATTCATTATGGGAAACGTATTTTCTGGTGTAATATGCTTAGGAAAGATCTTACAAGCAAATCCAGCATTCTAGTCATTTTGATAGCCTGTCACTTTCTGATTGGCCTGATGTGGATCATAGATGTAGTAAGCAATGTACTAGTTAATACCCACAAAATCAAATGAGCCCTTCACCATTTGAACCTCTTCCTTTGTGAACTTGGGAAGCCTCATTTGATTATGTGGCCTATTTTTTACAAAATGTATTGCATAAAATGTTCTCTCAACAATAGCAATTGCAATTGGAATGATTAGTGCTTTATGAGCAAGTTCACTAACAGATACAAAATATTTTTCTTCAACTCGACCATCTTCTTGGCAAGGTTGTTAATCATTTTCATTTATGAAAACTCATTATTTGAACACATATCACAAATGTAAGTTTTAAATTGATTGTCAAGAGACATGATATCTATTATAAAATTCCAATAGATATAATTGAGCAAGGCAAAACAACTTTTGTTTGTCAAAGTAATAGAATGAATATCTTAGATTCAAGTATGATATATAAAGAAGCAGCTTAGAATTCACTTAATTGAAACGATTGTCAAGCTCTTGACGTTGCATGTCAGTCACTGTATAGAATATTCAATACAATATTGATGTAGATTTGTTGTATCTTCAATTTTGTTCCGTGAACCTTATCAAGTTACATATTTATCATTCATGCAAGGAACAATGATCTTATTTTTGTTATAAAATTATTTTGAAAAAAAGCAACCAAGAGAAAGTCCTAACTATTTTCTCTCATTCATTGAGTATTTCTTTGGATTTCTTGACTAAAGTCATGGCATTCATAAATCATAATATATGTTCCTTCTGCTGCAATGCCTTTGATATTTCATCAATAATCTCCAACATAATTCTCATTAAATGAATATTGAATATAAACTCAAATGATTGCAATGAATCTAATAGAGCATTTGATTAGGTTTTTTGTTCAAATGTCGAGCCATCTTGACCGACAATATAAAGTACTTCAATATAGAAGAAAACATAGTAGTTAGGCTTACCAATGTGCTATAATGTGAGCTCTAACATGTGTCCCTAAGATGATTAATACTAATCTTCTAATCCATGTCTCTATCATTTAAAAGTTCGTCATTATTAAATTCTTGAATAAAATTACAAGTTTGTATAACTCAAAAATGTCCCTTTCATTTGTACAATACTCTAACGACATTCATTACATTTGAAATAACACTAAAAAGTAAGTTGATTTAGTAGTGATTTATTGCAATAAAAAACCAGTGTTAATTGTAACTAATCTCCAAAACAATGAATATAGAATCCCTCAATATCAAATCAAATCTATTCATTGTCATTTTGTTGATTTAGCTTATGGTGGATGCTTTATCTCTCTTATAAAAATGAGAAAATAGATGGCTGAATCCGAACATAGTACTGGACTTTAAAGTTCCTCGCAAGGAACATAACGAAACGTTTAGAACCGGTAATATGATTTTCTCCGATGAAAATTAAAAAATAACTCTATAGAGTTGTCAAACCTTTAGAATGAAAAGTAAAATCTTAATAGAAGAGGGAAACAAAAGAAGGGTATGAAAGAATAAAAAATGGTAAAAAATTACCTATCATCGAAAGTTGGGTCTTTTGTCATCATCGGTTTGAAATGTACAGATTGCTAGTGAAATTGATCTAATTGACAACAAAGATAGTCCCTCTTCGGAGAGTAAGAGAGGAGGCAGAGTAAAGGAGAATTCAAAGGGGGAGTTAGTCGAACAGTGGAGGAAACACTAAGAAGAGTCTCGAATAGATAAAAGATAATTTAAAAAATGTAAATGAAAATAATCATAATAATAAGAAGTATAACATGTGTAAAATGAAGGAAAATAAA
>JAOXJP010204074.1:0-12012 GCA_025762735.1 Platanus orientalis
ATAAGGCTAAAGATAATCCTAACATAAAATCTAATAAAAGACTAATTAAATCAGCTCCAAGATGTTCCATATGTCCCTGACTTGGCTGCCACAAAGATCACACGTGTAGGTCCCACCCACATTCACGTGGGCCCCACTTCAACTTGGATGTCCGCATCAAACACCCCTTGTTTGAAAAAACTCGTCCTCGAGTTTTATAGTGAAAAAGATCCGGCAACCATAGGAAGCTTGAATTGTATAACCATCCGCATGTCTTCTAGCAATCAGCTAGTAGTGAAAAGATCTCATAGTACAAATCATCCACCATCTTTGGATGATGGGTTGGTGTAGCTATCAGAATGGTCTAGATCTTGGCATTGTCCGTAACGTGCTTTTTGTCAACTGGTTGGTCATGAACTGGGACAATAATAGTAAATGTGTCAGCAACCCCCACGACTTCATCTATCTCACTCAAAACATCTACACGAGTATGCTCAACATTTCCCGCATCAAGATCTTCACTCTCCACACTAGTTGCAAGTTTGTCTTCTTTATTAGACAGTTCTAAGTTTTCACTGGATTCCATCTTGGGTTGTTCCTTACTGTATTGGAGCTCCTTTCTATCTTCTTATTTATGGAATTCTGAACACTTCCAGTTACAACTAATGGCACATTCTTGGCAGACTTGTCGAAAACGATACCATACATCATGGTTATAGAGTCACAACACTTGGGTCACCTTATTAAAATTAACTTTCCCCTCCTCAATCCATCGTTTGCCTAAAATTATTATTGTGTCAGTTAAGGAAAAATCATGCATAAAGCATCCAGCACCGTTGAAGTAGTCTCTTTCGTGATGGAATTGAATATCAACAACATGGTCCTTAACATATCCACAATATATGTGATTTTTCGGATCATGTAAACACTCTTCAACAAAAGATATAGAAATAAGGCTCCAATCAACCCAGCCACTAAACGCTGTTTTAGTTGTTTCCCAAAAAGAAAATCAAATTCAGTGTTCACTAGAAGAACCATCTCATCTTTTCAGGGATTCCATAAATTTCAAAGTTCATGGTTATTTCCAAAAATTTTAGGGTTTAGAATTTCCAAGAACATTGACCCTTTTTCCAAGATTTCAAAGTTTTTCCCCTTTCCCAAATCTCAAGGTTAAACCCTATCAAGACACCCTTTCAACATTTTAAGCATTCCAAAATTTCCAGGATTTCCCAAGATTACAACTAGATAAAGATTAGTTGTAACCTGGTTCTGATACCAAAATTGATGCAACATAATGAAGATGATATCATAGTTGATATGAAATGATAGCCAAGAATCTCTAATGAAAGCCAAGTAAAATAACGGAAGCAAAAACACACTTTAAATTAAAAAAAAAAGATTAAAAAAAGGGTAAAGATCTTATTAGAAGCTTTTTCAAATCCAAAACAAGGGATTTTGGCCTCCACCAAGCTTGAATAAACCTAAGGAATCCACCTTCAGAGAAAACCACTCATAGTTTTTAGACTTCATAAAGGAATAACACTAATCAGGAGCTAGAAAACAAGAAAATTCTTTATTTATCAATTACTTTCATAAAATGGTGCGTTAAAAGCATTTATATAGACATTACATGCCAATCTTTCCAAATCCCATTCCAACTAAACTTCCTAAAAAGTAAAACTCTCTAAAATAACTAAATCCTGTAATAAGTGACTCTGCCAGAATTTTGGTCATAACTCTCTCAAATCACATCGGATTTTCAAGATCTTGGTCTCGTTGAAAAGATAACTGAATAACCTTCAAATGACACCAAAATCAACCCAAATGGATGAGTTTTGACCCTCCAAAATATGGCCTAAGGAAAAAAAAAAAAAAAAAAGGGGATTACAACTTGATTTAAAGACTCCTAATTATACATAAATAAAAGATAAGGCTAAAGATAATCCTAACATAAAATCTAATGAAAGACTGATTAAATTAGTTCCAAGATGCTCCATATGTTCCCCCACTTGGCTGTCACAAGGATCACATGTGTGAGTCCCACCCATATGTCACGTGCGCCCCACTTCAACTAGGACGTCCGCATCAACAGAACTTCAACTATCTAGAAACAAAGGTTAGGAGTACCCAAATAGATTCAAATTCTCTAGAGTTAGGTTAAGGAGTCAAGAATCATCACCTAAGGTTTCAGACCAATCAGTCGATATAAAGTAGGTGATTCATATAAAAGATTAGTGCTGGTTCAGATTCTGGAAAATCTGGGCGGCAGGTGTGAAATGACCAAAATACCGTATGAGTTTTCAAAAAGGAACAAAATTTTGCAGGCAACTAGGTGGGTATAAGAAGAGTATGTGTGCAAAATTCCAAGTCAAACACACGATTAAAAGTATATAAACTATATAAAAGAACATTCATTCCCCAAATTTCAGCAAAACACTCTTGAAGACTTTAGACCGGGATTAGATTTGACATTGGAACTGGAACAAGAATAAGATTATGGAAAGACCGATGGTGTACAAATAAACCTCTTATGTTGGAGTCATCGTCTCTATTTCGCCTTGCCGGAGATAAGGAAGCTAAAGTGGCTGACTGCTAGGTTCCCACAGCGGATGGAGGAGCTTGGAGTATTGATCTTCGTAGATTATTAAATGATTGGCAGCTTGATGATGATATGACCAACCTCATCAGTCTTGTTGACCCGTTTCATCCGCGGCTGGAGATGGATGATGCTATTCGTTGGATTCATTCAAAAGATAGCAATTTTTCTGTTAAGTCCTATAGAGAGGCACAATGGTCTGAGATTATGCCTAATCTACTTTGGATGAAAATATGGAAGCTGAATATTCCCTCCAAAAGTTACTTTCATTATATGGACATGAGCTAAAGGGTCACCTTCCTACATTAAATCATTTAAATGTGCTTCAACACCGTGGCTTGATTCTCCCTGATGCTTGCCCCCTCTGCCTTCAAGATGCGAAAAGCATTGATCACATCTTCATCTATTGTTCTTTGGCTTCTAAGGTTTGAACCATGTTCTTGAAAGAGATTGGTTTATCTTAGGATTTCCCAAAGGGAGTGAATATACTTTTCCGTTCTTGGGATATTTGGAAAACATCAAGGAAATGAAGAACTCTTTGGAAATTAGTTTGTTCGGCGGTTTGTTGGGCGATATGGCTTGAACAGAACCAAAGAGTGTTCGAGGGCTATAGGGAGCCGGCTTTTATTGTTTTTTCTAAGGCCAAGAACTTGGTCTGCTTCTAGAGCTTACATTGCAAACATTTGGGGGAGGATTATGTTGTGAATACCACAGAGGGATGGGGAAATTTATTCTTATGTAACTAAACCTTTGTTATTGCTCTTTGTTCCTTTTGGGATTTCTCATCCCTTCATTGTTAATGAATTTTTACTTATCAGGAAAAAAGAACTAGAGTTAATCTTAACAGAAATTCAGCAAAACAGATATTCAAAAGGATTTAAGAGGGTTTGATAGCCCACAAAAAGGTGAAGAACACCATACAAAAACATATCAGAAAGGCCTACTTTATAGGGGACGATTTTGACAGAACTAGAACCTAGGAGTACTTCAGCCGTAGGTGATGAACATAGTCTGGATTCCGACAGCTTCAGTCCTTCTTTCTTGATGATCTCAGTCCAGCCAAATGGAGTTTAATGGTAACAAGTGATGTAGAGCAATATAGATAGAAGCAAGAAAGAAAAAAGAGGAAAATATGAAGAAAGAAAAAAGAAGAAAAAGAGAAAAAGAAGCCAATCAACAACAATTGATTGGGGTTCTAGAAGCACCAACCCCTAGGGTTTTGCACAGCACCAACCATGAGAAAGAGAAGACAAAGCTTAAAAAAATTTATTCAATATTCCATGGGTCCAGGCTGTCATGTAAGCCATAAATAGGCTTCCAAAACATAAAACATTAGAAACTAGCTAAAATAGAAACTCCTAATCTAGCTTAGATTCTTACCAATTAAGACTTTCTAAAATAAAAAACTACCAAAACCTCCCCTATAGAGAAGTTGCTGCCCAGCACTAAGAGGCCTGGATACCTTCGTATCAAAAAAAAAAAAAAAAGGACAAAGATTAGTGGCTGTCAACCAGCCCTATTGTTTCCTAAACTACCCCTGACTTAAGAGCCTTATTACAAGTATACCCCCATGCAAATAAACCCCTAAATTACCCATGGCTTAAAAGCCTTATTACAATTAGATCCACATCTACTACAACCCCTACAAGCCTTAAAAAAACCATCTTGCACAGGCTTTTCAACCTAGCCCTTTTGTGAGGTGAGACGTATAGAAGTCTCTTGACACTGGCAGCATCACATTTCATGGTTTATTGATGTATACATCATATGACACAACGAGACCCACGTCTCTTCAAGTTCAACCCAATGATCAATGAACAAAGCACCCCCCCCCATCCCACTAGAAGTTTCCACAAGCTAACCTTGATAGCAAAAGCAAATACCTAGCCCATTATGAAAAGACTCTAGGGCTTGGGAGATTGTGATACTGTTCATAGTTATGTTGAACAGATTCTTCTATACAAATACAGTTCCTGTCTCGACTTGTGTTGGATCCTAACACTGCCAAAGTCAACTTAATTATTTGATCATATGATCTGTTCTATTGCATTTTAACCAATGATTAATTGAAAAAAAAAGGCCTAGTGTTTATAAGTGCATGGTTTACTGTAACATTATCAAGTTGATTTTAGCCATGCAACATCTCCTAGGCTAGATTGATGACAATCAACCAAACTAGACCATAATCATCACTATCTATAGCCTTCTGTCTCAGATTGTTAGACATATTGTTCTGACTTCACAATAGTATGAGTATGACACAAATCAAACAGTTTTCATAATACAGCTAAAACTGCTCTTGATTTAAAGAATCTGTGACAAAACAATGGATACAATTACATGGTGAGTTTCACCCTTGAATGTGGATTAGTATGCCCAACTTGTTCAAAGATGAACCTACTCATACATGTAAACCTCAAATTTCTGAATTTTGTTTAAGAGAAAGAGGTTGCTCCATGTCACTCACTCCTTAAGTTTTAAATTGAAATCCCCCATAGAGAGATGGTAACACCATAGATTATACTGCCGATCCAGATATCTTATATTTCAGGGTTTTCCAATCCCGCACTCTGTACCCATGCCAAATTTCAACACTCATTGCCATATCTGTGCAACATAGGTTCACGGACAAGGAATATTTTGTTATCTAAAATAATGAAGACAAGACCAGTTCCCTTGCTTTAGGGACTTGACCAATATTGTTTGCCCACGTTGAATTTACAAAAACCATCATGCAACAAAAGAAACATGCATTCACACCCTATCAATTGCTAACATATAACACTTCCTCTGATCAGTTTCAATAGGCAAAACCCTGCAACTCTGGTAAATCTTGATCCAGGATTCTATTTAAATTCAAATCCATATGTCAAACATGCAATCTTCCCTTTCAAAAAATGTAATTAATTCGTCCCCAGGGTCATATCTCAAGATGCAATAACAAACAACACACTCAAATTGCCATGCATAACATTATTGTTTTGGCAATGAGATATGAGTACAACTTAAGCATCACAATCGCCTACATAGAGAACCAACTCACAACCCCTGCCCCCCACCCAAAAAATAAATAAAAAATAAAAATCAATAATAATAACAATAATAAATTGATGCAACTCCAAATTCTTTCGGCCTAATTATCAATTCGGTCAGTCTCTGCCAAATTCTATCCTATGAATCACCAATCAAACCATCTTCGCATGCAATACTAAAACCAAAAGCATCCAATTTAGGTAACACCCCAAATTGGGACTTGGGAGAGCCAAATTAAAAAATAAAATAAAATAAAATAAATACTCAATAGTAGTAAAAATGACAAGAAATCCAATCCAAAACCCTAAAACCATAATTATTTTGGGGAGGGAAGAGTCGTCGAATAAACAAACCAGTATCGAACGGCCTTGCATCGAGAGCACCGCGTAGTGGTGGGACAATAACACACGGCACACTGAAACTGCAGAGAAATCGAGACAGTTCAGTACTCGCCAGCGGCCTCAAGCTCAGCCCTGGCCGCCTCTTCCGACGCCAAAACCACTAGTCTCATGATCTCCTCTTTCCTGGCGACCGCAAGCCTCCATTTCCGACGAATTACGAAGCCAACAACCGGACCGACGAAGATGAAGAGGAAGAAGACCAGGATCAGGTCCCGAAACCCTAGATCCCCGGGAACAAGCATTTATCCAGGAATAAGATGCATCCAGAACACCGAAACCTAGAATTCCTACTCCTGCCACACATAGATTCGTTGGCGAAGGCGGTGGCTCTGCATGCAGAGAGAAATGACGGATCACTGAGGTTCCGTACTGTAACTCATCCAAGATTGGGGCATCATACGATGATTATGGAGAGGACGGCGATGCCGGCGAATGGAGCACGAGGACGAGGGGAGAGCGTCACTTGCAGGAGCGGAAAGAGTTGTTGCAGAAACGATAATGGCGGAGGTGAACACAGAGAAATCTGAGAATGGATTTTGAGGCTAAAATTTTTGAGATCAGAGATTTGGGGGTTTTTAGAGTTATATTAGATAGAAAGCAATGCCGGATGTGCAGAGACAGATTGGGGGTATTTTGGGGATTTTGTTATTAGTACGTTAATAATATAAAAATTAACAATAAACGAAAGTCGCTATAGGGGGAAGGAATTTTGGAGGTATATCGAGAAGTGTGAATTCTTCTTCGCTCACCAAATATTCGGACCGGAGGGAGTGGGGTATGGGTCCAGGTTAAGCCACCACCCAACACCAACCAGCTAGTGGTCGAACCGAATTCAGAAGAATTTATGCTTTCTTTCTGGATTCCTTTCACCCCTCGGCCACTGAGAGCGGATCAGCGCCACTTAAGCTTACTGCATAAATAACACATAAAAAAAACATGGATTTTTTTGTCTTTTGTGGGTTTTTTCAAGTCTTTTGTGGACTCTTTTTTATGCAGTGCGCTCAAGCATCTGAGCTGATTATTGAGATAAACACTCATAACCGAGTGTGTATCACCTACATTGAATTTTTATAACATGAAACAGGAGGGGACAGAAGGGGTGGAGTCCATACATTTTTTTTATTATTAAAAACCCTACCAAAAAATGCATAAACCCTACCACCCATGTTTCACACCATAAAAATTTAAATTATTTATTGCCATCACAGGTGACTTCGTCCCCTTGTAGCTGGAAAAACTACAAGAACCACTCACTCTCTAAAAACCTCTTATTTTTTATTTGAGTCTCCTAAAGAATAATAGATCACTGAGCCCCGTCCATACGAATCATGAAACAGGAATGGACAGTATATCTGTGGAATCCTGTTAAAAAATTAAACCTCGATTTTAATGGAATTTGAATTAAGTAAAGAAAAAATGTGTTACATACAATGTCTTTAATGAGAGGAGTCAATGGGCTCATTTTCATTCACCTCCATCATTCCAGATCCCTCGTAAGTGTTTAAAGGCATTAATGTACAATGAATCTCAAAATGCGTATATAAATAATTTAAAGCCCTTAACCAAATTGGGATGGATTTTTTTTTTATACGTGTTGCACTTTAGACTCTTGTTACATGTTAATGTAGTTTAACTTAATGTAGAAGACAATCATGTTCACTTTAGTGTTTGGCATCGTTAGAGCTCTAGTTCTTTGCATCTTCTTCAACCAATGGGGTAAAGAATTCCCCAATTCTACATGTGATGTGGGCCTATCGGGTACCTATCACGAAAAAAAAGTAGTTTGTTTAATTACTATAATACCCTTCACATTCGTCCTTTTTTACAGCCCCAATCCACTAAAAATTAGGTGAGAACGAATCTTGTGAGAACTGTGTAAACGGCATCAGGGTGCAAACACATGAGCGCCGACAAGTGATTTTTGGTACCGATGCGTCAGCCCCTCTGGTGCCGTTTTCACGGTTCTCACAAGATTCGTTTGCACATAATCCAAGCCCACTACAATCATATAAACCAGTGGTAATTTGAGATTTGGCCGTCCTTGATGGATTCTTCTAATAAATATGGACAAAAGGGACAACCTTTATGGTCCTGAGCCAACAGTAACGTTTGTTAGCCGTTAGAAATTTATAATCGAATTTCTTTTAACGGATTAATATATTGAGACTTTTCCAGTAAAAAACCTTTCTTAGTCTTAAAGGAATCGTGAATAAGAGAAAGTGTTCACATTAGACACTTCTTTGATTTTGTTTTGTGAACCTATAACTCTGGTTTGGTTAATGGTTCCATTGGAAAATATGGACCACTTTCAAAAAAATAAGTTATACTTTAAGGGCTAAGATTTTATATTTAGGATGTGGTTTGGAATTCCATGGAAAATTAGACAAGGAAGGGTGAGTAGGCAAGATACGAAAGCGCTTCCCTAGTTCCCTTTCTTATAATAATGAATGTTTGAGGGGATTACTTAGGCTGAGTTAACCCTTGTTTATATCTTCTTCTCTTCTAGGCTTTGTAGGTTGCTCCTTGGTTTGCCAAGGTTGCATTGGATGTGTAGGGTGCATTGTGCAACTGGAACAGCATAAAAATGCAACATCACAATAGAAGACAACTTATAACAGCATTAACTCCCTAAGGATTTGGTAGGACTACCTTAGGTCAGCCTAAGATAGGACTGACACTAGGGGCTGACGCATCAGAGTCAAAAAGTGAAAAGCATCCCCCCAAAAGTGTGAATCACTTCTTCGGCGCTGATGTGTCAGCCCCTAATGTCAGTCCCACCTTAGGCTGACTTTAAGGATCCTAGCAAATCCTGCCTCGCATTAACTGTTTCTTTTTTCTCTTCTTTTGGTAGGATTACTTGGGCCCACTGTTTCATAGCAATCCTACATTACCACTGGCCAGAGGGGGGGGACTCGATATCAATGCAATCCATTGCGGAATTGCTGTTTATGCGGTTTGTAACCCTTTATCAAAGTGTAGTGAAACTTGTTTACCAAACAAAAAAGTAATAGTGATTTTGTGAACAGAGCCCTTTTTGTCTCTTTTTTAATCTTTGGGGGCTTCGCTTGGGGACTTGGGAAGGCACCAACTCCTAAAGCAAGGAAGCATAGCACGATGGACTTGGGTTTACTTATCAATTGTTCGATTACAAGAGGATTAGTATTATGCACACTTACTTGTAAGACAAATGATTTGAGAAGCTTCGGATAAAATCGTGTGATTGATCCCAATGTCTTCATGACCTTTTTCCCCTATTGAAATCATATTAGACCTTGTATTTAGCATTAATCTCAAGTGGAGGAAGATGAGCATCAAAACACTTTTCCCCTATATATAAAAATATTATGTGACCTTGTATTTGACATGCATCCCCCCTCTAACACAAATCTCGACAGGAGTAAGCATCAGATGGTGCAAATAATACAAGAACCATGATATCAAACGGTTCAACAAAGAGTAGTCGTATCATGAAAACATTTAGGATGAGGAGCACAGTTATGAACCCTAATCCTATTATCAAAACTATGGTTTGTCAAGTGCACCTTAACAGTTCTCTTAGAGGCTCTCTTTATCATGGACCCTTCTTCTAGTAGTAATGGGTTTATCCACATGTACATCAATGCACAGAAGATTAGGTACACATGAAATTCGTGCAAAGAGGTGCAAACAACGTCAGGGTGCAGACACATCAGCGCCACAAAGTGATAAGCGCCCCCTGAAAAGTGTAATCACTTTTCAGAGCTGATGCATCAGCCTCTGGTGCCGTTTGCACCTCTTTGCACGAACTTGATGGACACCTAATCCCAGCCGACATCAATGGATGGAAGTTCATATTAATGAAGAGGTATTTGTTAACTCCAAAGTAGTTGATTCTAGGTTTTGGACACGTGGTTCAAGTGTGAAAATTGGTGTAATTTTATGATAGGTTTTCATGTAGAGGGAAGAGATAGGACTTTGCAGCTCAATGTGTGGCATTAGAGCTCTAATTTAAAATATCAGTAGTTAGGCCTCGAAGAGTCTCCATCAAGACAATAAGCATAACTGTGATAGATGATTCATTTTCATTGGTGCAACAAGATGAATATAACGTTTTGTCTACTTTAAATGGCCTCTTCTTTAAACAGGTGTCTTCAAAGGGAACTATAATGGATTTCCAAGTAATAAAGTTAGAAATCGAGCATAGGAATCTTAATAAGGAACTATTGTTGATGACTTCTATCATGAAAGGGGACATGGCTTTATTGTTCAAAAGTTCAAGGAAAGCTAAAGTAGAAGCTATTGTAAAGTATCCTCAATTAGCGGCTTCTCTTCATCTCAATCACGGTATTATTGAGAGTGATCCAAACGGTCACATTCCTAGTCGAGTTTGTATCCGTAGGATATTACCTCAAAAGATTCAAAAAATTGAATGTTTAACCCAATGATGCTTTTTTTTTTTTTTTGGTAATATAACATGTACGATTAAAAGTCATTGGTTTTTACAACTTTATCTTTGTGAGTTTTGGAGGGAATTGAAGTCTTACACTCTTACTCTGATTCAAACTGACCGAACCCACTTTGTTATCTCTCCGTGTGAAATGTTTAGTCCCACTTGGGAAGTCAGAGAAAAATCGTCCACCTCCTTATAAGTAACAAAGATGCAACCCAAGAGTAGGGACCCATAAGAGAGAGAGAGAGAGAGAGAGAACAAGTGCACTAAAAATTAGGTGAGAACGAATCTTGTGAGAATTGTGAGAACGACATCATGGTACGGACACATCAGTGCCAAAAAGTAATAAGTGCCCCCCAAAAAGTGTTAATCACTTTTCGGTACTGATGCGTCAGCCCCTCTGGTGCCGTTTTCACAGTTCTCACAAGATTCGTTCTCACATAATCCAAGCTCGAAAAGGTGTGGTGTATACATGTTCACACATGTGAATGCTCACGTGAAAACAAAGTCGTTGAAGATGTTTGTGAATTGGATGGACTACAAAGGAACCTCTCCACGGCACAACTACTCATATTGCACAACTCCTTTAAGTAATCACGGCATCAATGGAAGGGAGTTCATATTAAGAGCTTTGATTTTGTACAAACACTCCCCGAATGAATAGATACGAATGGCATCAGGGACGGCTACGTCAGCATGGAAAAAGTCACTTACACTTTTTGGGGTCGTTCCTAATCCTTTGGGTCAAATTAATGAAGATGCATCTCTTTGGTCTAAAAACCTTGATTCTAGGTTTTAGACATAAGGGCCAACTTGAAGTTGGTGCAATAAATAGGTTTTTTTTTATTTAATTTTATTTTTTATGATAGATTTTCATGTAGAGGGCATGGGAAGGACTTTGCAACTCAAATTGTGGCACTAGAGCTCTTACTCGAGATATCATTATTTAGGCCTCGAAACTTCTACATCCAGACAACAAGCATAACTATGATAGATGATTCATTGTCATTAGTGCAACAAGACGAACATAATGTTTTGTCTACTTTAGAATTGTCACGTCCTTAAGCAGGTGCCATAAGGAACTACAATGGATCACCGTTTAACAGAGTTAAAAATCGAGCATAGGAATCTTAGTGAGGATTTGTTGTTGATGGCTTTTATTGTGAAAGGGGGCATAGCTTTATTGTTCAAATGTGCAAAAACTAAATTAGAAGCTATTATATAGTGCCCTCAATTGGCGGCTTTTCTTGAACTCAATCACAATAGCATTGAGTAAATCTGTGCACAGTGCTGGGCCAGCCCAATCCTAGTCCAAGATTTGGGCCAAAAGGCTTGATCCAAGCCTAGGCTCAAGTTTAAGCCTGGGCCATGCTCAGGGTAACCTTGGCTCGGCCCATATCCCGTAGAGTTACTTTGGTTCATGCTTGGGCCTAAAAACTTGGAATTTTTCTGGGCCCAATCCAAACCTGGCCCATGTACACCCCTAATTGAGATTTTAGAGTGAAGTAAAAGAGGGCAGATGTTCTGTCCAGGATGGTGTCCAGGACACCATGGGGCTTCACATGGAATAAAAT
>JAOXJP010204085.1:0-12012 GCA_025762735.1 Platanus orientalis
TGTTGTGTCCAGTATTTGGTGTTTAGGATGGTGTCTTAGACATCATGGGATGACACAAGGAAGAAATTAGGAGGGATTAGACGAAATTTTTGGTATCCAAGACACCATCCTGCAGGACACCGCCCCCTCCACACACACACACACACACAGTCCCCCCCCTTTTCCTCCTCCATTTTAGAAACCTCGGGACTAGAAAGAGACGGATTTTAGGAGATTCATGGAAAAAAAAAAAAGTTCTTTCTTTTCAAGATCATACGGTAAAGAAAAAAACAACACAAAAAAGATTAAAGGAAGCTCATTATTCTCTCATCACGTTATACTTCCCATTCTCTCTTTCTATCTTCATTCTTTTTTCAAATCTTAAGCCTATCGAAGAAAAATAAAGTAAAATATGATTTCTCATCATTCCCATCATAACCACTTCCCCCTCCTTATTCTCTCTCTCTCTCTCTCTCCTTTCATTGTCCAAGGTCCCCCACGGCATTATTCTGTCTTAATAATGATCTTTCTCTTCTTCTTGTTACCCACCAAAATCCAAACCCACATATTGTAATAAACATATAAAAATAAAATAAAATAAAAAAAGCCGTCACTATTACATGCATTTACACTAAAGATATCTCCCCACCTTTCTCCTATTCTATGGGGTTTTCTTTCTTCAACAGATTCTCTCCCTTGAAAAATTGAAATTTTTTGAAGTTGAAATCAATCAAAAGAGAAAACAGGGGAGGGACAATGGGACAAGCTAAGCCTTCTCCCAATCAAATCTGTTTTGGTGGGGTGGTGATTTCTCTTTCCTATTCCTATTATTCTGTCTTTTTTTTTTTTTTTCTTTCTTCCTCTACTACGGAAAGAGCCGATCCGTAGCCTACTCATCGTCGCTATAATAATGATAATCCAGGGCCGCTCTTGTTTGTCTCCTCTTTTATCTTTTTTTTTTTCTTTTTTTGGGGGGTGATTAAAATCTGGCGTTCTCGAAGCCGTGTAAGTCGCTGACTCTATTCAATGACTTTCTCATTATTGCCACTTTTGCAAGCCGCTCAGCTGCTCGCCAAGCCGATGTTGGCGTCAGCGCCTCTCCATTTTCATCCAAATAACCTGGCTCCCTCTCGGTGATCCGACGCCGTTGGATCTGCTGCTGCTGCTGCTGCTGCCGTCGTGAATGTAGCTCGGTTAGCTCGGCTTCCAAGCCGCGGATATATTCATCGGCGGAGATGGAGCTGGAATGTATCAACAGCGCGCGAGCCGAAGTGAGGAGGTGGTGTGCGCTGGATAGCTCATTGTGCTCCACCAAGCGCCGAGCCTCGGCTACGGCCCGAGTTGTGACGAAGAAATTCCTCAACCGTTCGATCTTGGGAGATGATGACGGTGCGGCGTGGGGCCGGGGTACTAAGAGGCTTTGCTCCTTGCCGTAGATTGCTTCTTGAGTCGCCGGATCCATGTAATAGCAACGGACGGACATCACGTGGTGGGCCCCAATAGCGGCTGTAGGAACTCTCAACTCCACGAGCAGCTCCCTCTCCTCCTCGGCGTAGAGATCGCCGAGTCGAACCGTTCCGGAACCGAGCACGGTTGGCCGCCCGCTGCAGGAATAAGCGGCGGAGATCTCGGCTGGGGCTGAGCCGGAGGAGAAGCCGAGCTGGAGCCGCAGGTCTTGCACGACAACGCTCAATAACCCGCCAACGCATTTGGCGAAGGCGTCCTCGGCGGGTTCGTTGCTGTGGCCGCCGTTTTCGCCGAAGCCGAAGGCGTGGACGGGGATCTCAAGGTGGGCGAATCTAGTGGAGGACACTTGGCTAGATGGAAACCGTCGATTGGGTGATTTGGTAGAGACCCTCTCGTCCTGGCCGTCCGATAGAAGCATGATGCTCGCCACAGGATTTCTCTCCCGGCGATCTTCGAGAACCTTGGTGGCTTTTCTCAGCGCGTCGCCGACGCTGGTGCCTTGACCGCATACGAGCCGATCAATGATGCGCCGCGCCAAGCGCTGACCGTGAGCCGTCATTCTTCGCAACGGCAACAATCTCTTCGTGTTCGCCGAGAAGGCGACAATGGAGAGCCGATCCGCCGAGCCGAGTGATGAGATGACGAGGCGCATGGCGCGTTTTAGCATTTGCAATTTTGCGCCGGTCATGCTCCCGCTGACGTCAAGCACCGTAACGAGATCGATAGGAGCACGACGGGAAGGGTCGAGCAGCAGCGCCGCCGTGCTGCCGCGCGCAGGCTGTGGCGGAGCCTTCACCTTCATTGCGACCACGTAGGTCATATGGGTTCGGCCGACGGAGACCAGAGCGGCCTCCGGGAGCAATCTCACCTGGACATTTCTCAAATCTCTGCTGTTGATCGAGGCTTCGTCTGTCGTCTTGATTGAAGACGGAGTAGGATTCACGAAGAATCCCTGAAACTCTTCGATTTCGTCTTCCGTTGCATCTTCTTCTTCGCCGTTCTCGTCGGCCTCCGGTATTGGAACGAATCGACCGCCGGCCGTCGGGGACAGCAGCGGCTCGTCGTCGTCGTAAACCCTCGGATCAGACGGTTTGGATTGCTGATCGTGCTGTGTTTTAACATCTCGCAACGAAGGCTCTCTTTTCTTTTCTTCCTTGTTGCCGCCTCTGTTGAGCTCCTTATCTTCTTCACAATCTTCTGGTTGTTGCTGGTTCTTGTGGATGGCCAGTAACGGCACTTCTCTCCAGCTGGCACTGCAGACAGGGCACACGAGGCTGCCGTGCTTTCTAACGTGCGCAGCTATGCAGGGGAAGTGAAAGGCGTGAGAGCATTCCGCCGTGAAAATGGCGGTTCCCTGCCCCGTCTTTACGCTGTGTAAGCAGATTCCACAGCTACTCTGCAAAAAAAATTAAAAAAAAAGGGTAAAGTCAAAATCTTTCATCATTGTCCCAAACGAACCCACACGACCAATCGCCAACCAACCCCTGCGCGTACGACGAAAAAGAGGAAAAACAGGGAAAGAAAAAAGCAGGGGAACTGAACGCAAAAAGGAAAACTATTCGATTACAGATCGTACACAGTAATTCTTACCTTGGAGAGTCGTAAACTGGTCTTGAAGAGGGAAAATCGCAAAGGGGATCTGGGAGACGACGGGTTGGAACCCTGGAACAATCTCGGGCTCTTCGTCGTCGTAGTAGTCTTGCATTGGAGGCTCGGGCTATCGTGAACAGAGGCTGTCTGAGTAGTAGCCATAGTCGTTCGACACCGCAAGCTCGGGCTTGGAACGGGTTGAGACTGCAAGCGCGGAGTTGAAGGATTGCTACTGCCAGAAAAAAATCCCCCCAATTTTGTACAGCTTCTGGGACTGGGAGTAGGGCTTGTACCGCTGCTCTGATCGTGCTTCTCTGTGATGGTGTTTTCTCGATTTCGAGTAATCGATGTGCAGAAGGCTCTTCGCCAACCAGTACCCATTTTCGTAGACCCAAGAAATAACGAGAAAGGCCCCTTTTTTTTAACTTCACTATCTCTTAATCTATCTCTCTCTCGCTCGCTCTCTTTCTTCCTTTTTTTTTTTTTTTTTTTCGAGAATAGAACTGGGTTTTGTTGTATTAGCTCCTCTGTCACAGAAGACAAAAGGGCAAGACCAGGTCTATCGAAACGAGCATGGATTAACGAAAGAGAAAGAGACAACAGATGAAGAATCCTTTTATCCTCTTCTTCTTCCTCCTTCCTGCTCTTCTTCTTCTGCTCTGTTCGATTTTATTTTATTTTTTTCTCTCGATTGCTCTGTCGATAACCCCAAAAAGATCACTGCAACAAAAAGCTCTCGCTCTCAGCTCTGCCAAAATACTTAAAAGGCATTCCAGTCTCTCTCTCCCCCTCGAGATCTCTGCTACTACAAATGCTTCTCTCTCTGTGTCTGAGTGAGGAGAGAACTCTTCTTGGATGAACACTTATATTAGTTGAAATGGTGGCATCGAATAAACCTGGTAACCGTCAGGTGGCAGTTCGTTCGTACGTTAACAGGTCAACGGTCGACTCCTCTATACCAAGCCTTATTGTCACCGACCCGCAGATAAATCAGCCTCAGCTATGGTTGTTCCATGCCCTTACTTACTGTTTTTTTTTTTTTGTAAAGTGCCCTTGCTTACTGTTGAGGACACTTCATTATTTATATTTTTTTCCACCAGTCTTTCTCGTCTGGTGAGAATTTGAAATCTCTGGCTCCTCAGTTTTGTTAAAAAAAATATATATAAAAACAAAAAAAAAATAGGTGTGTTGGCAGGGGGTATTTTCGTCAATGCAAATAGTATGTTGACAAAACTACCACTTAAGATAACTGATTTTTATTATAATAGGTTGGGATCCATCATCTGTGAGACCACTTCTGACAACCTTCTTAACAAAACCGAAGTGGTGGGTTGGTTGTAAAGAGTCCTACGAGGCTGACTCATGAAATCAAGCTTGCAAGTTGAAGCATAGGCTTTGTCCGTCCATGTTGGAGATGATGTGAACTTGATAATTAATGCCTTCATCGTAACTCTAATCCATTTCTCATCTTCCATTCCCATTTGGAAGGAAGGAAAGAAAGCTGAAACCTTTTCACTAGCCAGCTCCTCTTTCTTTTGTTGATCCATCAATCATCTTTCAATTCTATAGTTTTGAGGACCTTATTGTTTTCGTAAATATATGTAAAATAACAAAATTCGATTCAGTAAACAAATTCAAATAAGGATATGTACATATCTTATTCATATTCAACTGTTGAAATCCCTTCTTGAATCTTGATGCCCAATAGCCCATGATCCATGTTCATAAAGATTAATGATATAGTTGGTTGAAACAGATCCAACAGCCCACAAATAAAAAATCTTGATGGTTCTTTGTAATATATAGACAAGACCTTTAATGATCCGGGCTTTTTCAAGAGAAGCCTAGTGTAGTTCAGCTCCAACCCACTAGTTAAACGATTTTAATTGGAGGCTTGGGCTCAGTTTTAGGAGCTTTAAACAAGGCCCAAGCTCAGTTCATAAAAAGCCAAACTCTAAGCTAAGCCTAGCTAGTTTCACTCACTGACAGCCTTAGAAACACATTTTTGGAATCACGTGGATCATCAGAATTGAGCTTTTGGTGACGTGCTCAATGGAGGAGGCTCGGGCTCAGTTGGCATGGGACTTGATCCCTAGTCTCCTCCATTGGGGGGTGATGCGCAACTACCTTACCAAGAGGGGGTTGGCCTGACCAGCTTCGTACATTTCACTTCGTTTTTGGAGAATGATTGTCTGTTTTGAGACAGGCGTCTATTATTATGCATTGCTTGACACATGATGTGTTATTGAATTTGATGCTTTTTTTTGACCACCTATTTTTTCAAATGAACACTTTTTTGGACCCTTTTACCCCCCAAAACAACACATGTCTGTTTATAATTCACCACAGAACATCCGCTTCATTTTTATTTTTATTATTTTTTTCTTTTTCTTTTGTGTCTCGCTTTTGCATTCCAAACGCAACACCAAATGACACCTCACTTAGAAAGCTGAGCAGTTGGAAGCACTTTCAAACACACATGTGCATCAACACATTTTTCCGCGTACACACACATAAATATATAAATATATATATATAGATAAATCAGGTTCCTATGACAATACTGTGAAGCTACTTATCATTTTCAAGGTGAAATATATTCCCTTTTATCTCTTGATGCTAAAGCAAAGGACAAAAGTACTTTATCATAATGAGATTCATTTGGAAAATTTAGATTGCCCATCTAGCTGGGGAGGTTCAGGTTTAGCCATATGTATGATGCCCTTGTCTACGTCAATCCATACCTTCTTAAATGTATTGCACTTTTTCTTTACGAACAGTAGTAACCCTGAATTTTCTCAATGCTTTAAATAAAATGAAAGAGATAATGCCTAAAAAAAATCTAGTTGGGGACCTTTAGGTTTAGCCATATGTACGATGCCCTTGTCTGCATCAAACCATACCTTCTAAATAGGTTTTGCACTTTTTCTTTAGGAATAGTAATTCTGATTTTTCTGAGTGCTTTAAACAAAATGAAAGAGATTTAGGCTCTTTTTCTCACCACGTGGTAAAGAGTTATTGGGCTAAGAGTTGGGATTCTCTGGGACATAACACATATTGATTCTAACTATACTGGTCAATAAAAAAATAAATAAAAAAGGAAAACAGTATTATAGGGTGTTTAAGTAAATGCAAGCCACATCGCCATGTTGTTTTTTCTTTTGTGATAGAGAAAAAATATATATAATCAACTTGGGAGGCTTTCAAGAAAATGTAATTACTCTTTCTCCTACTCCTTAGTAGGTTTCTTTGAGGGAACAATTGTCCTGTGCAGGATGGTGTCTATGAATTTGGGGACATCTTATGGAATAAAATGGGTGAGAATTTGAAATTTCATCTTACTCCCACCCATTTTATATAGGGAGCAGATTTCTTGTCCGGGATTTGGTGTCCAGGACACAAGGTAACTTCGTTTGGAATAAATAGGTGAGAATTTGAAATTTCATCTAACCCTTGCCCATTTTATTCCATGTGAAGTCACCTGGTGCCCTAGACACCATCTTGGACACCAAATCCTGTATAGAACATTTATTTTATACATGACCTGGTGTTCTAGACCCCAAATCCTGGACAGAACATTTATTTCAAATTTTTTTTTGTTGAAGAGATTACTCTTTTGTAAAATGATCTTTAAATAGGGAGCAAATGTTCTAATCCCTTGTGCTCCTAAACACAAAAGGTGGGGTGTATAGGATTAAAATCATGAAAACAATTTTTAAAAAAGATATCACATACCAGCCTTTGTGTCTAGGAGCATGGGGGAGCAGACAAATTGGGATTAAAACATTTGTTCCCCTTTGCATAGCGAGAAAATCCTTTGTATAGGGAGTGCCATTTGCTCCCTCACAGAGGTGTGTGTGGACCCCATACATGTGTAGAGGATCTTCCCCCTTGAAATATTATTGCATGGAAAAATCTCTTATTGCATGGTGTATTATCAGTGGGAGCAAGCCTTCTTCGACCAAAGTTTGTGTAAAAATTGTGCAATTGCACCATAGGTTGACACGTGGGGTAGATAAGATTATAAGCATAAAAAAAAAAGATTCTCAAATCTAATAGTAGGTGCTAAAAAAGAGACCATATTCAAAAACACATCATGTGCCAATTACTGAAAAAAAATTAGGTGAGAATGAATCTCGTGAGAACTGTAAAAACGGCATCAGGCTGTAGACAAGTGCCCCTCAAAAAGTGTAAATCACTTTTTGGTACTAATGTGTCAGCCCCTCTAGTGCTGTTTGCACAGTTCTCATGAGATTCATTTGCACATAATCCAAGCCCGTCAATCAGTATATGTGTCACATAGTAGTCACACTATTTTTTTGTCATAGAATATTAACTTCCATTACAACATCTTGAAAAGTAGTGCTAGGGAAATAATGTTCTATCCAGGATTTGGTGTCTAGGATGGTGTCCAGGACACCAGGGATGTCATATGGAATAAAATGCATATTCCCTAATAAAAAAATGCATCACCCACCCATTTGATTCCATATGATGTCCTCTAGTGTTATAACATTATTATAACACCTTCGCATCATCTTCAATCTCAATGAACATCAGGCTAGTCTTTATCTAGAAAGTGAGTCTAACAATGGGAAGAGGGGTATTTTAAGTAGGTAAGGGAATTGGGAAGGGGTACGAACGAAAAAAAAAAAAAAAAAGGAGGTGTACTTACAAAAACATGTGATGCGGATATAACATCCCCTTGACAAATTGTTATAATTTACTTATTTTATCCATAGGTTGACCAAAACACCCTTTATCATATATCGTGTCACTCAATAATTAAATAGTACTGGTATGATATCAATCTATTCATATCGGTGATGATTCAAATCCCTTCCTTCAGCGTGAATGGATAAAAAATGCTCACCTTAGTGAATGCCAACCACTGCCTCTTGTCAGGCGGCGGGCACATCAAGCCGAAAAGTGAATATGGGAGCCCCAAAAAAGTGAAAATCACTTTTCAACGCTAATGTGTTAGCCCCTGACAAGGAGCAGCGGTGTGGGTGAGCGCTTGTTAAGGGAAGCGTTCATAAATCGATCCCTCCTTCGACTCATACGTATTTATTGGGACCCTTTTATGAGCATCGTGTCACGCATTTATTGGAAGTTGTATAATATGTCTCCAGTGAAACTGGAGACACTGCAAACGTTTAGAAAGAAGTTTATAACGGCCAACCTAGAAAATCAAAAAAAAAATTCCTTCGATAAAATTGATATATATATATATATATATATATATAATCTCGTAAACGATATTTCAATATATCGTGATAACTTAATTAAACCACTAGCCTTTCCTTCTGACAAAATCAGAACTCACACTGGCTGTAAAAAGTTAAAAAGTAGAAAATGATATAGATTTTTACCGTACGAACTCAACTCAAATGCATAAACAAATGCCACTAAAGCGCATTTAATGCTTTCACTCTAAGAATCCACAACTTCTCGAAAAATGCGTTTTTTTTTACATTAATTAATAATAATCATGCCCATAATCATAATTATTGAAACGAAAATTATTACCAAGCTTCTGCCAACCGGCACTTGCCGGTAATCTCTTTATCTATATCAAATTATAACCAAGCTTCTGCTCCGCTAAATTTAGCGTGAAACTTGAGTTTAGTAAATAAACCCTTGGCTAAATCTAGCGACGATTGCTACAAGCGTGTGGGTCCTTGACTCGTTCCGAGTTGTACCTTCCCGAAAGAGAAAAGAGGAAAAAGAAAAAAACATCACAGATCGGTGTCAACGATCAACAATCTGACATTCACGTGGCTCATTCAAGGCTAACGCCGTTAGCTCCTGCTGACGTCTGGGGGTCTTAGAAAATCGTGACCAAACGGCAACGTCAACTCTGTCAGTTATTGAAATTTAATTATTACTTCGCCAAAATAAAAAAAAAATGATTCCATTTTAACGGTTTTTTACATAAGGTGGGCAACCCTGACCGTCCTTCTTCTTGGAAGACACAATCACGGCTTGGAAAACAGAATAAAAACAAAAGAGGGTTTTGTTTTTTCGAGAAGCTTCCAAATAACGGAGGGTCCACCCTTAGCTAATTATTCATTTTCATTTTAATATTTCAATTTTTTTTTTTTTGAGTTTTTTAAAGTAAAATAAATAATAATAATAATAAATAAATGACTGATACGATCTCCAACCTGACCTGGGACGCCTCACAATCAATCAGGGAGCAGCGGTTGATGATTCCACTGGTTAATAATTAGGTGGGACCCAGTCAATGAGTCTCAATTTGGGGGTCGACATATCAGCACTGAAAAAATGACTTGCACTGTAGGGGATGCTTTTCACTTTTTTTGTGCTGATGTGTTGGCCCCTGATGCCAGTCCTACCGTAGGCTGACCTCAGGTGGTCCTACCAAATTCTCAGCGACAGTCCTTGACATCTTAAGTGGGCTGGGTCCTAACTGTATAGGGCCCCCACCAATCTGATTTATAATCCCCGCGCCCATCTAACCATCTAGTAGAACTTATCGTTTTGAGTACAGCCTCAAGAAAAGAAAGCATAAAATGTTAAATAATTCATCCCCTAATAGGAGCCATATTGGAATAAGAAGTGGAGCCTACTAATATATTTATTCCAATCCAACCCCAATCATGGGGGACCTTACATGAAATGGGTCTGATTGAATATATATATTTTTCATAAATTAAACAAAAAGAAATGATAGAAGAAGGGACACATGCATCTGCCTTTGGCCATACTCCATGCCATGAATAGGAGGGAAAAGGTGGTTCAAAGTGTTTGCAAAATAATAATCTCAACATCAAAAGGGTTTTTGTAATAAGGTCCTAATGTCACCAAACCCTCCCACCCAATCCTTTGACTGTGGAAGATTATTATTATTGTTTTATATATATATAACCCACTAAGGGGATATCCCAATAAACGTGATTTAGACTTCAAAAATGCCCACATTGCACATGACATAATTGGACACACCATATGGAGGAACCCAAAAAACTTAATTTTAAATCACCAAGTTGAGGGTCATTACTCATCTAGGCAAGTTGTGTTCATGGCCCAAGAATCCATAGTAAAGATCCATAATCAGCAATCACCATGTGTGATGTAGCTGCAAATGGGCAAGATCCACATGTCCACCACGTCGAATCCTCGAGTCACCACTTCGATTGGGGCAGAGCACAGTAGATTACTTGAGAATTGGGGTTTTTATTTATGGGGAATCGGATCACTCGATCGCTTAAGTGTTACATAATATTGATTAGTAAGATTTGGTAATATTCGCCTTAGAATAAAGACATTCCCCTTCAATCCACCCTGGTCAGCATCATGGCATGGCTGGTAGCCAGGCGATTCGATGGACGGAATCGAACGGGCCCTCAAGTTACTTAGCCTCAGCTAACCTAACCAAAAGCCAACTAACTAATTTAATAAACCTATATAATTGAGTTTATAATTCAAGCTTTTGAATGTGATTAGCAGTTGGTCTAGCAGATATTCGTTCGAATTGTCACTAGCAGTTGGTGTGGTCACATGGATAAGTAAGGGGAATGAGTTTCTCAAATGTCTTTTGTTGGGTACTTTATTTTATTGTGGTATGGAAAACGAAAGCTTTCCTTCCGGCTGGTGGTTGAGATGCTGCCATTATGAGGGCACATGCCATGAACTAATAACTGCAAGAATCCTTCATTCACTTATATAATAAACCAATATTAATTATGGCCTTATGCGAAGTGGGTTTTCTGCTGTGGGGTTTCTCTTGTAGTTTATGTATATAAGTTGGGAAAGTGTCAAATACTAATTAGGAATGAATTTCAGTGATGGGCACTAGAGAACAATGGAAGGACTTGCCTTGGGACAACTGAACCCTAGTATGCAGTTCATTGGGCCTGTACTGAGAATAGCATCAAATATGTGGAATGAAGGAATTATTCCCTTGGTAGTAGTTGATGATGACCTTCAAAACTGATGTTTTGATCAATGTTAGGTTCCTTAAGGACTTGGGTGAACACCCTGAGCTCTTTGGCTTGGTTAATCCTGCCTGGCCCCATGTGTGCACATATGTCTACCGCCATTGTCCCTTTCGATGACTGCAATTTCATGATCCTGAGCCAGGGAGCGAAATGTAGCCATCGAGGTTATTATTAGTTAACCACATTTTCTCCTGGTTTAAGGGGTGCTAGACAAACAATATGCAGTCTAAGCTGGGACCAGTGTTTCTAAACCTGTGGACACTATAATAAACATGTTAACATAGAGGCCCTTAAGAATAGATTTTTACTCTTTGATACTAAAGTTATTAATCTGCATGAGACACTGATACATTAAAATGTCATGAAAGCCTGTCAAAGCGAAAATTAATTTGGTGGGGTGAAACTTTAAACCAAGTCACTGACACCATGATTGTTTTCACAATAATAGATTAAGCAAGTTTATGAGTGCACTTCTACCCTAGCTATATCTAAGTGATATCATTGGAAATGCAATCCACTAGACAAAGGATCTTGAGGAGATTCATGATAGACTTCTTGGAATGAGACTGTACAATTAGGTTATCACCATGTATTAATCACCATTAATCCATTGTGATCAATTCATATGGGTGCGTAAGCAGGCAGTCTGTAATAGTATAACATGTTTTACTAGGGCATAAGCTGATAATTATACTTTTAATACACAAAGTCGAACATAGAGCCTAGACAGAGCTACTGTCTCAACTGTTTATTTTCTTAAATTAAGAATTATTTTTTACTCAAACCAATGATCTTAAGTTCCGATTAATACCGCGATCAAATTGAAAATAGTCTTGGTAAAACCAAATTTAATTGTGCTAGCAAGGAAGGGAGAAATGTTTAGGCACTAGAAACCAATCACTAGTATGTCTAAATGGCATTTCCATGTATAAAATGTATCTGATCTGCTCATTTCGGAATAGAATTGTTTACTCTGAAAAAGAAACATGGTGGGGGGGGGGGGAGCAGACAT
>JAOXJP010204106.1:0-12012 GCA_025762735.1 Platanus orientalis
GTCCTAGGGGATCCTGGTTAAGTGATTCAAGTGGTGAAAACTTATCAGACCTAGAAGGGGGCATTTGAACTGTATGGAAAGTTTGAGAAGACCTTGGTAAGGATGGTCTCAAGGATCCAGATATCGAAGGTCTTGGTGAAAATGAATTTATTTTCACATTTCTTGAGTTAGAAAATGTAATTTCTACCTCTCATTTGAGAGTTTGGATTACCCGTTTAAGCTAAGATTTTTGAAGATTTTCTTCTCTGTTCTTAGTATGAATAATCCAAGATTCAGGTAATTTTACCTTATCCCAACTTACAACCTTTGGGACATAAATGGAATGTCTTGAATCTAGTTGGAATAATGTGGTAACTTCTACATCTTTAACGATATTTGTTTTAAGAGTAAGAGTATTCATGGTCTTATAGAATATTCTATAAATGATGGCCAAGTTATATGATCCGTGTAACATTTTGAACCCATGTGTCTTTATGCTTAAGACCGCAACCTTTTTGATGTGTGAGTCTGCTAATCTCAGGGGAAGATCAGTATAGCAATTGAAGTAGGTAGTTGAAGTAGGTTGGATCTGTATGAAGACTAGTCTCAACTAGACCCAAAATTTGATCAGTATAATCTTGATGTCTAGTGTCTTTAACTCCGATAATGGCAGAGATATTGAGGCTTTTACTAACTAAAATCGCTAGTTGGACGAGTCCCAAGTGAATGCACTAATATTTTGTTTTTAACCCTTTTAGGGTTGCATCTGATAGTAGTTGAATATGTTCATCTTCAGAAGAAATCAAGATAGTTTTTTTCTCGGTTTTGATTAGATAATCAGATCTAAACTCAAAACTACCATATTTATAAACTTTTTTTTATAAATTTGTGGTATATTCTAATTATTCAAAAACGATTTTATATTAACAAAATTATCTTAAATACTATTCACAACAGAAGAAGAAGAACCAATAGACTTTATAGAAAGAAAATGAAACATCTTATCTTATCCATTTTAGTATAAGAACAAATTAGTTAAATAACTTAATATAAGTGACAATCTCTTAAAGTGGAAATATCTAGAGGCAATCTCTATTTCAGTACGTAGATCAATGATTTATATGATTGAAAATACCCTAAAAGCCCTTTGCAGCTAAGCAAGACATGCCAAAATGAGAACTAAAATTTTTTCTTTAAGAAGCTTTTCAAAAGTTTTCCTTATATCAAGAAATTAGACTAACATGGCTCTAATACCAAGAGAGATAGGACCTTCATTAGGATGCTAGCTATTACAAACTAAAGCAGATATAACTAATTATAAAATTAAGAACTGAAAAGAAATCTTACAAAATGCAAGGATGTAAGAGGGAAGGGGGCGGAAGCACTCCAAAATGAAAACACAAACTTATAGACACTCGACAAAGATTACAAAGGCAGATCATAAAAGAATCGGCTTTCTTTTGTAATCTGCTTTTGTGTATGTAAGTTTGAGTGTGTTTTCATTTTGGAGTGCTTCCGCCTCCTTTCCTCTTACATCCTTGCAATTACTTTATGGAATAAATAAATAAAGCCTACGGCATTCAACTCTCCCTATGCACTTTGAGCTCTGAGCTGTGTTGATCTGCACTAAGGCTCAGCTTATTTAGCTCATCAACAGTATATATATCTTATTTTATTATAAATTTATGGACCCTAATCATCATCATAATAATTAATTAATTGATTATTATTACTAGCCTGATTTACATCTTCCAATCACTAGTTCCAAAACCTAGGCTGAGTCAGGATATGCTGAAATTTGTTTTTCAGCAAAAATGCTGAAAAACAAATCCCAACATAACACGTAATACCCACTAAACAGGATCAAAGAAAGATGTTAACAATCCTGTTTAGTGGGTAGTTAGGATAATTAAGATGCTTATAAAAAATATCATGCGTCGTGTTGGGATTGGTTTTTCAGCATGTTTTTTTTGCTGAAAATGCAATTTAAACAGATCCAGACTCGAGTTTTATGAGATCTGACCCATGTTTCTTTGATAACAGCTTCACTGCGAAAAAACAAAATAAATGTTTTATTCAAGGACACCAGGGATGTTATATGGAATAAAATGGGTGGGAGTTAGATGAAATTTTAAATTCCCCAATTTTGTTTCATATGGCATCCCCTCGTATCTTGGACGGGAAATTTTTTCCCACAAAAAATAGCAATGGTATGACACTCTCCATTTCAAAAATTGGTCCCGGTAGAGAGGAGCAAATACCTTAGGTGGACTTCAACTCAAAATCCCCTCTGGTAGTGTTTAAAGAGGAAGTTGCCCTACATTTAAGCTTATGTACTTCCGGTGGTCTTTTAAGTTAAATTTCCCTCTTACAATTTGGAGAAGCCTGGTGGGGTTAGGGATAGGGAAATGAAGCTTTTAAGTTTTACTCCTTTTAAGTTTTCTTTGATATTCTGTTAAACACTTGTAACTTCTACAACAAACTTGTTTTTAAAGTAATAATGTAAAGATATGACTTCTAGTTAGGGCTGTCAACTATCCGTCTAAGCATCCGTACTCGATTCGAATTCAATTCGATTAAGGCGAATACGGATGCATCAGTATCCGATTCATTTAAATATTTGATTCGAGTAATAAATATTCGATTATAAACGAACCAAACGTGGATATGTATACATCCGCTCTGATTAATATCGAACCATTTAAGTTTATATATATATTAAAGTAGAGGGGGTATGGGATCCAGTAACCTCAACCCCCTTGCTCTGACACGTTGATGGCTTCACTTTCTTTCTTTTTTCTAATTTTTTAGAAGCTTTCCTTTCACTCTTTGTACCGTTATTTATTTATTTATTTACTTTAATTAACCCTTTCCTTTCTAGAGTCTTCCCAGTGAATCCTCTTTTCCTTCCCCCTCCCAAACCCCTCACTTCTTTCCATTTCCAACAGTGATGATGGTGATGGAGCTGGGTGCGGTCTTTATATAAAGCTTCGCCTTTAATGCATATTTCTTATCTTGTTTAGTGTTACGGGTAAATATTAGATGTAAAGAGGATATTGTAGTAAATCGGTTTTTTATTATTTTTTTTATAAAAAAATTTAAATTTTTTTAATATAAAGTGTAGTAGGATATATCTGAAATTCATTTAAATAAACAAATATGAATTCAGATCTTATTTTTAAATATCTGCAGATATTCAAATACAACTGTAATTATATCTTATTCAAATTCGCTTTATTTACAGCCCTGCTTTTAGTCCTACAATTCTGTATTCTGAAAATTGCACGGTGTTTATATATATTTTCTTTACTAAATTATTCATTTTAAGTTTTATGTAATTTTCTTATTCTAAGTAAATATCTAATTGTGAGAAGAGTTTTTTATATATTTTCTTAACCACGAATATTAAAATGGACTTTTTTTTTTATAGAAAAGTGTACACTAAATTATCTAACGCAAGTATTCTAATTTAAACAAATCTCTACTAATGAAAAGGTAATAGTAGATAAAATAATAATAGATTAATCATGCAGCGAAGGGAAGAATCTTCCACATGGCACGTAAGATGGAAGGCCAAAGAACTCTTTGGGATACCAAGAAACAGAGGCCATGTGGGATGACTTTTGAGGGTCACTACCACTCATTCTTCAATGGGTGGTTGAAAATTGGATTTAAAAATAAATTACATTTATTCATTTATTTTATAGTCATTTAGGGCCTGTTTGGCAGCCACCTGTGTAGCCACAAAGTGACGATTCAAAATGAACTCGATCAGATTTATACTGATTGGTTAGCTAAAGTTAGAAATGAAGTCATCGTAGGTTTTTTATAAAAATGAAATGATATATGTTATCAAGTATAAATCTGATTGAGTTCATTATGAACCAACAGCTTGTGGCTACAAATGCCTCAGAAATTTGAAATGAAATGATTACATTACAGGTGGCTGCCAAACACGGACTTATAAAGTGACTCCATCTCGGAGTATTCTATGAACAAGAGTGTTTGACATGAGATGGGGACCCATCTCATTTGTCCTTCGACATTACCTATTCAATATATGTGGCCCATTTCCAGTTTATTGTATATTTTCCCTTTAGATATAGCTGCTACATGATGCATGGACTAATTAATGTATGATTGAAAAGAAAATGCTGCTTATCAGTAGCATTGAATTAACCATTTTGAGAGGCTTGAGATCATATCCAAACCCTGAAACAATAATTGAAGGCTTGATAGTGCTACTTTACGAATGAATTACAAGTGTGTCTTCATGTTGAAGTCGTACTTACACTAAAAAATACGACTGCAAATAAATTACTTATTACGAAGTTGGATCAATCAAAGTTTAGAAGCGTAGGTTTTTGCTCAAGTAGCATAGGCACGCCATGCATCCATGTTTATGATTATCCACATCCATGTATCCATGTTATCTGTTAAAACTAATGTATACATAGCATGCCTATTCTAAAAATAGGAAAGCCCCGAGACCCGAGGGAACTTAAAGGTTCTATAGATATGGTTCATTCTTGTGCCAACTATTCAGGATCCCATTCATTATTCACAATGGACTTGCGATGATCTTCCATATCATCATTTAAGTTTGGCAGCCTAAACGAATGACAGGTGAAGGGAATAGGCCCCTTTCAACCCTTTGGACCCCTACAAATTGGTTGACTAGCTCAATTTTTTATAATAGTTCTGGTGATTTTTAAGCCATCAATCAGTGACTCAATTACTTAAAGTTTAACAGTCATCAGTGCAACAAGTGGCAGGGATCTGTCCAACGGACATCAACAATTCCCTCAATCGTCATGCATTAGGCCCACCGAAAGGCCCATTCCCCGATTTGAAAATCCAAGTGTCAAATTACCAAAGGAAGGAAATTTTCTGTGATGATAAAGTGTCTGTACTATTTATGGTGATTTATAAGCTGACACATTATGTGTTTAGGGTTCAAAAAAGTGTTCAGGTGTAAAAAAGAAAAAGAAAAAGACACCAAATTCTGAAACACATCATGTGTCAATCAATGACACACCTACATAGGCCTGTGTCAACACAGAATCATTCTCCATTACCAAATGCAGGAAACCACAACATTCTTCATCATAAGTAACCCTGGATCACAAAAGCAAGCCCTAATAAAATGATTGATTTAATACTATAATCAATTTATTAGAATGCATTGATGGCAGTTCTGGATCATGAATGGAGTTCATGGATCCTATCCCCATGGTCCAAAAATCTTATCCTATGGCCGAATTTCAAACCGAAGGGCAATTACTTGCTAAATTTGGGTGGTTATCTTTTTTCTCTCTATCCTTCCCCATACACACATTAACAATCCCTCTTGCCCATTTGGAGAGAATTTGAGATAGAAACCTAAGAATTGGAAGAATCAAAAGATCCTCTGACTTTTCTGTATATTAACTGTTTTGAAGATAATTTGTGTTAACAAAAAGTTTATTTAATGAATTTCTATCAAATTCATCACTTGAACGTCATTAGCATATGTAGATAATTTCAATATGTTCATAATAGACAGTCCAAATTCTTTAAACATATTAATGATCAACCATTAATGTTTAATTTTGTAGCCCAAGTAATTCCTTTAGTGCAAGCCCAAGTAGACAGTCCACATACATTTAAGAGAGCCAACCAGGTTTCTCCCAAAATCCCACTCAATGAGAATGATTGTGGGTCATCCACTTTGGTTTGAAACTTCTTACTAAGATAGCTCACAAAGCACATGAACCCATTTACAGGCCTGAGTACACATAACCCATACCAATTAGGCAACTCTTGGCAATGTCAGACCTTGAGCTGTCAACCTACCTAAAAGCAATTGATGATAGAAGAAGGCCAACTCAATTATTTTACGCCATTTGACATAGCACCTGCAAGCCTGTTTCTAGAGCGGTCACATGGAGTGGTATTGTGGAAATCCACCAACAATCCCTCCCTCACAATAACACTCCTGCGACTCAAACCTGTGATCCCTGACTCTAATACCAATTGCCAGACATTAAGCCATCAATCTATCTAAAACCAATTGGTGATAGAAGAAAGGAAACTCAATTATTTTATGGCATTTGACATCGCACCTGCAAGCCTATTTTTAGAGTGGTCATAGGGAGCAACATTGTAGAAAATCCACCAACAAGTAACATCGACACATAGCATTAGTAGCTCTTGCAAAGACATGTACACAGCTCTTTGCCACACTTAGACCCTCTACAGGCAGTGTAACACCTTGCATCCATTTTTGGTAATTTATTAGGTATCGGCTTGACTTTGATTGCCAATTAATGATTCACAATGTGGATACAAGCAAGTGAACTAATTTAAGTCCTAATAGATTTAATTAGGTCATAAGAATGAAGATAGAAGAAATGAAGGTGATTGGATGTTTCTCAAAATATAAAAATTACCAAAATATGGCTATTTAAGAGCCTAAATGACAGATTTTAGGGATCCTTTGGAGTGCAAACCAAAATTTTCATTGAAGGCATTGTGGAGCTCATCGAGCCAATCATTTTAAGTGTTTATGAGTCTCAATCGGACATTGGGAGAAAAAATTATTACTGTTCAAAGTTTATGTAACACCCCGCTAACATTTTGAAGGCCTAACCTATGATGTATATGACCCTATACATGTACAAATACTAACATATGAAAAAAAGGGAAAAAAGATTCAAAATTTTTGAATATAGAGAATTTGGACCAATCTCATTTCCCCCAGATCAATCTCGATGCTCTCAGGTGTGCACAAAGTATATTGGCAATAGGCCAAACCAATCTGAGGAAACCCTGGATTGATCCAAGGAATATCTAGAATCCATAGACCGAAATAGAAAACGTTTAGACTGATCCGAAATAATCAGATCAATCTGATTAGGTGAAAACATAAAATTTATTTTTTGCGAATTCTTGCGATTTTAAACTCCAATTCGTGTGGGAGTCTATCCAAGACCTATAGAAACCTCTAGGGTTGTGTTTTAAACCCATCTAACCCTAAGGAAAAAGAAGAGAAGAGGAGGAACAAAGAATAAAGGATTCCCAAGGTAAACTCTGAATACTCAATGGATTTTGAAATTTTTCTCTAGGGTTTAGTATTCGATTGAAATTTCCACATGAAAATGTTTGTTCTTAGTTTATGTTGTCTGAATTTCAGAAAGGAGGACATCTTAGAGGGACTTTAGGAGATTTAGCCCTTGAATTCATAGAGAAGAAAGGAGAATTTTGCAAGACGAAAGTTGAGGCACAAGAGAAGTGAAATTTGTGAAAAATTAGTGAAGGTAAGTGATTATACACTATATTGTTAATGTATTGTCAAGTCCATGTCAAAATATAGATGTGTAGTACAAGTGTGTGTGTGGGTAAAAGGTTGTACACATATCAAGAAATGAAACATACTGGGAGAACACATGAAGAACAACTCAGGGCACATCTACTGTACTTGAAGGTTCACACTTAGAAAAGCAAAGTCATCTTCAGATTTGACCTTGCACTTCAAGAATAAAAGGTTTGTGAATAGGTAAAATTGGAATATGTACTAAGACCTACCCAAAACATAGCATGGACTGAGTAAGAGAACTCCTAAGGTCTTATAACAAGCCCCCACAGCAAATGGTAGAGATATTGGATGAAAAGAAGTAAAAAAATATCAAGTTTAGCAAAAGATGACTGGTTATGGGTCTTTAGGACTAGTCAAGCAGAACACACTTTTGGGGTGGGATGCCATGACCGGTCATGGTCCTAGGCAGGACCGGTCATGACGGAACCTCCAAGTTTTGTTGCCCTGAAAGGCGGAACCAGTCGTGGGTCAGTCATGACTGGTCAGGCAGAAGGCACCCTGAAGGGTGGGTGCTCTGACCGGTCCTAATTAAGGACATAGTCGGTCATGAGCAGAAAAAAAATATTCTTCTATTTTCTTCCACAACTTTGCAATCTTTTTTATCCAAATTTGGTATGTCTCTCTAGGATTTTTGAGATCATTTATATATCTAATCTTCAATGAAATTTACATTACTTTTGAAGAGAAATAATCTTGAAAAATAGAGCATTCAAAGAGAAAAAAGAAATCTCATCTATTACTCTAAAACTTGATTGATGCATACAAGGGGCTTGAATCACGAATCTCTTACTGAACAAAGGATCCATCCTTACTAAAGAGTTGTGATTAATAGGCTCAATCTAGAGCTTATCGCCATTAAGGTAATCAAAGCTAGAGTTTTAATTTATGAAATCATACCGTTAATACTATTGATTGATTGGTATAAAATAGGTTGATTGATATATTAAAATATACTATTAAGTAGCAAATCATCTCTATAAATTAATTATATTGATTCGCCTATTAAGAGGCATATGAACATGTAGAGAATCATCTCTACAATTATTGAGAACTTTGACCATAGTAAAATCAACCTTTTAAGAGGCATGCACTGAACAAAGAAATTTATTTCACTAAACATTTCAATTTATAATTGTTAAGCCTTTGCCAGAGACACCGGAGGTGTTTCTTATTACCCTTGCCGCGGACACCAGGGATAGACATCAAGGTGCTGGAGACATCAAATCGTGGGATGTACATGTTTCTCTATTGGATTAATTTTTTCTGTAATATTGTTCATTATTATTAATAAAATTAATCAGCTCAGTGAGGATCTTTCGACAGTGGACATATGTCCGTAGTGTTGAACCACTTTAAATTTTCTATGTGATCTTATGGTGTGAATTTTCATTGTACTTGAATTGTATGAATTGATTGTCTTTTCAACTCTATCATTTATTACATTGAAGAAAAGAAACAAAGTATCAAAAGAAGTATTAAAAATCAAATATCCTATTCACCCCTCTCTAGGATAGCTTAGGACAGGAACTTCAATTGGTATCAGAGCAGGTTGCTCTTGTGTGAGTGTAACAACCTAAGTAGATCCTATAATTTATCATTAGATTCTCATGACCTCCAAAGATGAAAGTTATGTCCCAAACCGTTCACCCTACTTTGATGGGTCAAACTACACTTATTGGAAAGCTCGCATGATCAGTTATCTTAGGTCCATGGAAACTGGGGTTTGGTCCTCATTTGTAAATGGATATAAAGTACCCAAGGACAAAACAAAAGCCAAATGGAATGCAAATGAGCATAAGACAAACTCGTTAAACCACAAAGCCATAAAATGTTATAGTGCGTGTTCTAAGATTAAAAGAGTTTAGTAGAGTGTCTAGCCTTCACACAGTAAAGGAGATTTGGAATCTCCTTGAAGTCACTTATGAGGGAACAAATTTGGTCAAGCAATCTAAACTTCATATGTTAACCACACGGTTTGAAGCCCTCAAAATGGAGGAAGATGAGCAATTCATCAACTTTCATACAAGACTCCAAAACATCGTCAATTCAATGAGAGGACTTGGAGAAGACATCAAAGATCCTAAAATAATCAGAAAAACTCCTAGGTCACTACCTGAGAGATTTCATCCCAAGATTACATCCATAGAAGAATGTCATGATCATGACAAACTTAAACTAGAAGAAATGATAGGGTTTATACAACTTTCGAACTAAAATTTAGAACATCTAACAAGAAGAAAGGGATTAATGGAAGAGAATACTAGTCCAGACGAAGATTCGGATGAAGAAATGGCCCTTCTTGTACAAAGGTTTAAGAAAATGAAAGGAACTTTAGAAAGAAGCCACCTTTCAGTAAACAAAATCAATCCCTTAAGAGAAAAACTTTTGCTAGAGAGAAACCAATGTGTTATGAGTGCAAGGGTCGAGGTCACTTTGCTTCTGAATGTGCAAATAAAAAGAAGAAAAAGGTGAACAAGGACAAAGCAATGATTGCTAATTGGGATGATGACTCAGATAAGTCCGAAGATGAATACCAAGATAGTGAGGATGAGTCCTCACATGAAGTGAGAGCCTTTGTTGCCTTCACTGAGGAAATACCAGAAGTCTCCCAAAATGACAGTGAAGAAGATGAAGAGGAAGAAGGAGAAAAAGATTTACAAGATTCCTTTAATGAACTCTACAATGAAAATGTAAGATTGATTAAAAAAATAAGGACCTTATGAAAGAAGTGAGTCCATTGATAGATAAATCAACCTCCTTGGAGAAAACATTTCTTCAAGTACAACAAAATCCCTCTCTTGAGCTAGGAAATGAAAGTGTCCTAGAGGACTCAAATCTTAAAGAAAAAAAATGAGGAGTTATAGCTAAAAGTAATATATTTAGATATGAAACTGAATGAATTGAACATCATCTTATATCCTGAGATGAGAGAGAAAGAAATGTTAGTAGTAAGGTGTACTGAACTCACAAGTAAAAATACTAAACTCATTGATGAGATTAGATTACTTGAAGAACATAAAAGGAAATCCATAAAACTTATTATTCAAGGACATGAAAAGTTTAAATGTATGCTAACCATGGGTAGAGAAAGTGGTGATAGAAGAGGATTGAGATTTGAATATGAGGATTTAAAGTCAAACTCCCAATCCTCTAACCAAGATACAAGAAATGCCTTTGTGAAAAGCAAAGGAAAGAAACATTCAATTGCACCCAAATCCACCCAAGATACGAAGAGACCAACTCATGCTAAAAAGGACAAAGTTGTCCAAGAAGCCTCCACCTCTAGGCATCAACCCACTTCAAAAGGCAAAACTTTTTCTCCTAAAGAAAGCAGGAATGGAATAACTAGAAATTTTCAGCACATACTCCCCCACTCTATTAGTATAAATATCACATGCTACTATTGCAGATTACTAGGACATATCAAAGAATGAAAAATGAAAATATATAATATAAGAAGAAAATAGATTAAGATAAAAGACTCAAAACTAGACAAATCTGGGTTAAGAAGACTTGGGTCCATAAAGAAGATCTTAAGTGTCTAGTTATCCACACTGCACTTAAAGCAGGAAGCACTTCCAAATGGTACTAGGACAGTGGGTGTTCAAAACATATGCCTGGAGATATATCTATGTTTAGTCAATATGAAGATAGAGTGGATGGTAATGTCACCTTTGGTGATAGGAATGTAGCTAAATAGTTGGCATAGGAACTATTGAAGCACCATGTCTCCCTAAACTCTCAAATGTTTTATATGTCAAAGGACTTAAGCATAACCTACTAAGCATATGTCAAATCTGTGATAAGGGTTATAAGGTCCACTTCTCCAAAGGGTGTTGTGACATAAAGGACAAGAATGGTGAAAGAACCATTGTCAGAGGACTTAGAACAAGTGACAATTGTTATGTCATAGATTCGGAAAACATGTCCTCATTTACTTTTCTTTTCTCACACATTGATGAGACTAACCTTTGTCACCAAAGATTGGGATATATCAATTTTAGATATCTTACAAGACTTAGCAGAAAAGAGATCATTAGAGGACTGCCTAGTCTAAATCAAGTAGAAAATATAATCTATGGTGGGTGTCAGTTAGGAAAACAAACTAGGGCTGCTCATGAGAAAGTATCTCAGATTGGGACAAGTAGACCTTTGGATCTACTTCAAATGGACTTGGTTGGTCCCACTAGAACTAAGAGCATAGGTGGTAAGAAGTATTTTCTAGTAGTTGTGGATTATTTTTTAAGGTACACTTGGGTTGCTTTCTTAAGAGAAAATTATGAAGCCTTTGATGAGTTTATGTTCTAGTCCAAGATGATGCAAATAGAAAAAGAATTTCCCATTAAGAGAATCAAGAGTGATCATGGAGGAGAATTTGAAAATCATAAATTCTCAAATTAGTATAATAAAATGGGAATCAAACATGAATTATCTACTCCTAAGACCCCTCAACAGAATGGGGTGGTTGAGAGAAAGAATAAAACACTATATGATATGGCTAGTGTAATGTTTACTAGCATGGGACTGGCCAAAAGATTTTGGGTTGAAGCTGCTAACATGACGTTCTATATTATAAACTGGGTCTATCTTAGATCAAGAACTACTAAGACTCCTTATGAGATCTGGAACTACAAGAAGCCAAACATCAAATACTTTAGAATATTTGGAAGCCCATG
>JAOXJP010204117.1:0-12011 GCA_025762735.1 Platanus orientalis
TGTGTGGACCCCACCAAGCCATGTGTGAGTCCCACATGCCCAATGTTCGCATCAACCCCCGCTTGTTTGAAAAAACTCGACCTTGAGTTTTGTAGAAAAAAAGGATTAGCAACATTGGGGAACTCAAACCGCATAACCATAGACCAAATCCTCGAGCAATCAAATCATGATGTACTCCTCTCATCTTGTAAGCATCGGATAATGGAAAGGCCTTAGAGTAAACCTCTTTTGCCTTTTGCTCATGTTCATGCTCATGGACTAGTGGAACTATCAGAATATGTTGACTTTCTTCCTTGGCTTGTAGGTGCTTCACATCTACTGGCTGGTCACAAACTGAAGCATCAAGGTGACACCATCTGTGATCACCATTGGCTCCTCAAGCAGTTCATCACTAATCTGATCAACATGTCCCGCAACAAGATCATCACTCTCATCTTTAGATTGGTCAAGATCTAGAACAACAATGAGGCACTCAACTAGGATCTTCATCATCTCAACAAACAACTCCTTTTTTTCGATAATTTCAACAAACAACTCATCACTAGTTGGTTCAGTATTTTTCACATTAATGTCTTCATCTCTTACATTTTCTTTAGGCTTCAACCTTAGACTTTTTTCCCCCACTTTGAAATTCAGCATCTTGCACTACAATCTCAGGCTTGGAATCAACAATTTCTTCACTCTTCTTCTACTTAGCAAGTCGCTACTTGTCAATGAGTGTTTGAATCTTATTTGACAATCCTTTAACAACTATAACCACACCCAAAGGCCTTACTTGGAAGCTATAATATACTCTTCAATCACAAATCTGCAAAATATTAGTGGTTTTGTTGAAATTAGCCTTCCTCTCATCCAACCATTTCTTTCCTAGTATCACTTGATGATCCTTTAAAATGGGTTCATACAAGTAACACCTAGCACCATCAATGTATTCTCCAAGTTCAAATTAGATAACAATGTGTCCATCCTTATGAAAAATGATCCTATCTCAGGATGTTGTGGAAGTCTCTCAACCAAACAATGAGAAATAAAATTGTCCTCATATTGGTCACTGAATATGATTACAATACGCTTTCCGTGGGAAAAAATAAATGGGTACTTAACTGTGAAACCCATTGACTTTACATTAGCTAGCTAAAGAGTAGTAACCACTTGGCTGAAAACATAATCACCAAACCCCTTAGGAACCCAATTGGATAGGGATCAATTGGAACATAGCTGAACACTAACCCCTTATTAGGAATACTGTAAGGATTTGATTATAAGAAAAATGTTACAATAAAGTAGTTAGGGCTGTTTCCAAAAGTTCCAATGTTTAGAGTCATTTCCAAAATTTTAGGGTTTAGTATTCTTTTCAAAATTTCAAGGTTAATTTAGGTCATCCAATATTCGTCGGGATTACAACTAGATTGAACTAGTTGAATGAACTTAGGGGTGGTAATTCATGTTGACGGGTCGGGTTTGTGTCGTGTTGAGATAAGAGTATATGACTATATGACCTTAACTTGACCCATTTATTAATCGTGTCAAAGCGGTCGACCCGCTTTGACCCAAAACAAGTTTACAATCAACCCGAACCTGTTTATTTCGTGTTGGGTTTGTGTTGGGTTAGCAGGTTAAGTGGTAATTCATGTTGACGGGTCATATTCATGTCGTATCAAGTTAAGGGTATACAACTATATGGCTCAACCCGAACTGACCCATTTATCAATTGTGTCAAAGAGGGTTGACTTGCTTGGACCCAAAACACGTTTACAGTCAACCCTAACCTGGTTATTTCGTGTTGGGTTTGTGTCGGGTTCAAAGGTCATGTCAAACATTGCCACCCCTAAATGAACTTGGCTGAAATATACTCCCAAGTAGGGTTGTAAACGGACTGGATTCAGAACGGATATGAGCATATCCATATCCTATCCTATATCTAACAGATATTATAAACCATACCGTATCCTAACTGCTTAAATAATTCGGATTTCGAATATCCGAAATAAATAGGCAATTCCATAGATGTCGTCATCGTCGCTAGTGTGGTTTTCCCTAATCCATGTCTATCCTCATCAAAATCTTTGATGCCGTATTGTCATGGCAAGATTTTTTTCTCTATCACAACCGTGCGGCACTCCGACCATCACCCAGCCAAGGTCAGCCTTTCAACCATTTGAGACCGCCTCAAGCAACCCCGGAGTCCATCACACTCCGCTAGTAGTACTGAAGACCCAGCATGCCTATAGCACATCCTTAAGCCGTCGCTTGAGACATTAAACCCATTGATGACTATGGCACTTTACCCGCGTACCATGTCGCTCCACGCAAGACATCGTCTCGAGTCTTGTCATGCCACTACTATGGTTGTCTAAGGCTAAGCTAGGATTTTGCCTAGCATAAGGACCAGACACACCTAAGCACCAAGGCCATGGGATAGTCCACTCGACTCCTCACATGTCGCCACTGTCGCATACTGCATGCTAGTAGCGCACACATAGTAAAGCCACTGTCTCCCGACGGATGCACCATGTTGCCACACCGGGCTCCCAAGCACTGTCCCATGAGGGAACTCAACCCCCATAGGAATTAAAGGCAACACCTTTGTGCATGCCAAGAGCCGCCCCCAACTCTTATTGGGGAATGCCTTGCAATTTAAGCTCATGCAGGATAAGAGCATTTCGCCTACACATAACCACAATCTGACATGTTTACTATGCCTTGGCATGCCTCTTGCCCATGCCAAGGGCTTGGGTGCCTCAGAGCACCCACCCCTCCTCAAGGTGTACACTAAGCTTTTTCAGGATTGCCATAAGGGAACATCACCCCCCCAAAAAATCATATTGTATTTAATTACAACTTTGCCATCAGACAATAATTACGGAAATGTCACCAAGCCACATGCAAGGCAGCCCGTACCACAACACACGCCAAGACATGTCCGTGACATCATCCCCCACTTGTCTGGTTGATGCCCTTGTCAACGCACCCACAATAAGTGTTCACTTCGGTTTGCACATCTCTTCTTCAGTCTCGATCACTCCCAATCATTACCCAGTACTACACTGAACTTGGATAGGAACCCCTGTACATAGCTTACTCCACGACCAATCACGGTTTCAAGGCATTATAAATGTCGCTCTGTGTGGTCCCTTGCATAGAAACACACCAATGTACACTGTTCATCGTGTATGTGCACGTTCCGTTATGCACCAATGTCTACTTAAGGACCCTTGTTTTCCCTAACAAACACACTTATCTGCACTGAATCTTGGCATTTGCGGCTTCAGAGGCTTTTGAACCTAGCTCAGCCAGCGAACAAACTCAGCCCAAGCTTCGCTCTGCCCTAGATATTGACCATATTCGCTTTGCACCCAAGGCACGATCCTCTGACTGCTACGCGCACTTTGCGCCCAAATGCTCGGCTTCCCAAAACCAAGTTGTGACTCTATTCTTCGAGCCACAGGTCTCTCCTCCGAGATTCCCAACCCACACACCTCTCAAGGTGTGACTCACATGTCAATCATAGTCCGTCGGGGTATGGTCCTCCTCCATTAGGACTAAACCAATGTGAACTCGTCTCCTCTTGACTTGTCCACCCCAAACTGCTCTTGATTCTGACAAACAAGCTTCCTTGCAATCCCATTCTTATTACGTCCCCTTGTCTATCCAACTAAGTTGCATCCTCCTGAACATCCCCGATGTTCCATGGCCAACAACATTGTCCGTTGTTCGAAATTGTTTCGCATTATCCGTTGTGTAATGCCTCCTCTGAGGACTTTCATCCTGATCCACATCCTAATATTACCTGTAAGCTTTCTTGCAGTCCCATTCCTACTACGTCCCCTTACCTGCCACACTAAGTCGCTTCTCAACCCTGCATCCTGTCATCGTGGCAATCAACCCACTTTGACCTGCATTCAGTCACCTAGGTCTTCCGACCTTTCCATGTATCAGGACTCAGTCCGTTGAGTTCCTTTCACTATGGCCAACACCCCTCATTCGGTGCTTGAAGCCATCCTGTGTTCACCTTTATAAATTGTGCTAATGTATCCATCAATCCACATTAAAATTCACCAATAAGCTCATGGGTACTCCGACCATTCTCATGTTGGAACTTAGTTCATCGAGTCCAATGCGTGGCTAACATCCTTCACCTGATGCTCATAATTACCTGTGCCAAGTTACCTTGGTCGTCTATACCTCACCTGTGAGGTTTCACCTGATTCCACTCTGACAATGTTCTTCACCCAGTGCAACATACCGACTCTCATTGGTATGAATTCTGACACTTAATCGGCCAAGATAACAAAGATCGCATCTGAACCTTGCCCACACTAGTATCTTGAACAAACGACATCTATCGTGGCACACTTACACCTGTCATTGCTTTCTCTTCGCACTCTGGCTTAAGCGCCCCCCACTTAAGCTTGTCACCATACCTCTCAGTCTCCTTGAACATTACTAGTGTCCAACTCAACCATACTCTTGTCTTGCCTCTCTATTACCTCAACGTCTTGTGTCTTCACCCTAAGAAGGCATCCATCATTGTTACTACTTTGCCTTTGGTCCATTAAGGGTCTTCCTGTAGCTTACCACAAGCTATTCTCAAATCATTGTGCCACTCTAGTACCTCGGTCTTTAGCACCTTCACCTTGAGTAAGCACTGTCCATTCAGCTATTTTCTGTTACCTGTGTCACCCTTGTACCTTGACACACTGCCTTCACCCTGAGCTAACACTTTGTCCTTGTCAATGTGTCACTCCAATACCTCGGCATCTCGTGTTTTTACTGCGAGTGAACTATCTGTTTGAATTCTCACATTTGTCACTATCTCTGTCTCACTCTAGTACCTGAGCACACTTGCCTTCACCCTGAGCAAACCCTTGAATTCTATCTAGTGCTACTTTAGTACCTGAGCATCCATGCCTTCACCCCAAGTGACCATCCATTCAGATTCTCAAACTGGTTTGCCACCATCAAGCCATTTCCGTGGCACCACTATGTCTTAACTTGTTTGTGCTACTACGCACATTTCCTCAAGTCATCATGACATTAATCGAACACCACATGGTAGTCCAGTCCGTTGGAACTACATGACACACCTACCATTCAGCATCATGCATTGACATGCCTGTGAGCTGCTCACCCGAGTCATCAAAACTTTTCTCTATAAGCTTCATTTCGAATGTAACCCAATGCTTCAATGCTGTCCATCGCATTAAAGACTTCCTCAACTATGTTGTCAACATCATCTCAATCTAGGCAAGTCTTACCACTGACCCCAACACGATAGACATCAACAGACTCTTTAGTCAGCAGCCCTCCCGCTACTCGGAACCACAACATCATGCTCAATACCTCACCTGTATCCAAGTAATCCATTTCCACCATGAGACATCAGCCAAGTTAGCCCACTTGACCAACCTGACTCCGTGCATAACCAAGTATGCTTTGATACTCGCTGTATCAAAGGTCATCCCAATAGCGTTAATTGCTGCTCTGATACCAACTGTCACAGCCAAATTTGTCTTTCTATCACAACCGTGTGACACCCTGACGATCACCCAACCAAGGTCATCCTTTTAGCCATTTGAGACTGCCTCAAATGACCTTGAAGTCCATCACAGTCCGCTTGTAACACTAAAGGCCCAACATGCCTACAACACATCCTCAAGGCGCTGTTTTAGACATTAAGCCCACTAACGTATGACACCTTATCCGTGCACCATGTCATTCCACGTAAGATATCACCTTGAGTCTTGCCATGCAACCACTATGGCTATGCAAGGCCAAGCTAGGATTTTGCTCAGCTCAAAGACCAAGCAAACCCGAACACCAAGGCCACGGGATAGCCCACTCAGCTCTCCATGTGCTGCCACTGTCGCATACCGCATGCTAGAAGCGCACATATAGTTAAGCCACTGTCCCCTGACGGATGCGTAGTGTCGCCATACCGGGCTCCCAAGCACTGTCTTATGAGGGAACCCAACCTCCATAGGAACTCAAGGCAACACTTTTGTGCGTGCCAAAAGCCGCCCTTAACCCATGTTAAGAATGCCTTGCAGTTTAAGCTCATGCAGGCTAGAACCATGCCGCCTACGCATAATCACAATCCGTCATGCCTACTATGCCTTGGCATGCCTCGTGCCCATGTCAAGGGCCTGGGTGCCTTAGAGCACCCACCCCTCCTCAAGGTATACTCTAATATTTTCTAGGAAGGAAACATCAACCCTCAGAAAATCATACTGTACCTAATTACAACTTTTCCATCGGATAATAATTATGGAAATGCCACCAGGCCACACGCAAGGTTGCCCGTGCCACAACATGTGCCAAGACATGTCTGTGATAGTATGGCTTAGTAATGATGTCGGATGGAGCAAAACACCATCTCTTTTACTATGTGGTGGGTGTGAACTTCCACTGCTGCAGCATAGTTGTGGTAGTACCTATGGGTGCCGTCATGGACCAAGATAGAAGAGTTATAAAGTAAAACTTTATATATTTTTAGGGTTTTAGTTATTAAGCTATTTAAGATTGTTGGATTAGTTTTTAATCCAAGAGTCTATTCTCTATATTGTTATATTTTAACGAGACAAATATTTAATGGAACGGATCGTTTTACATCCATATCCTATCTGTTTATAATGGATATTTTTATAAACAGACTACATAAGCTTATTTCGTATCGGATGCGGACACGGTCATTTTTCGGACAACTTGCAACCCTACTCCCAAGAACCCAACTAGGTAGGGACTAGTTGAAACCTGGCTCTGATACCAAAATTGATGCAGCATGCATGTGAAGTCAAATACATTTAGAAATTCAAGGCAATTATACAAAGCAATGGAGAAGAATAAACTAGATTCCTACTCTTAGTTCAAGTATCTCTTGCTAGACTTTATTTTCCCCCAGAGAAATCTCATCACAGGAGCTTGCTACTGCTGGGTTTTTCATTGATTGCACACTGAGGGTATTATCAAGCTACCTGATTCACCAAGGATGAATCAGATTTGAAGCTTTCTACTATTGTGTCTGGGATACACCACAATTATGTTAATTCACCTCAATATTCTACCTCCATTCGTGGACTGTTTGATACCTGGAGACCACTACTGTTAAGTGTGATCATCCACACATCTGGATACCTTTTGGCGAGTTGCATTGATTCACTGAAATGGTTGATCCGAAGCCTTTGTTGCTGCTTGGTTATCACAGTGGAAAGTACTGCTGTTTGAAGACTTCTGTAAGTCTGAACTGATCTGTGTGCTCTTGTTTACAGCCCCATAAGTCGGCCTCTAGTATTCTGTGTTCTGGGTTTTCTTCAATCTCATAAACTCTATATGCACCTTCTGTTTTAGCCCCAGAACAGAATCTGTTTTGATATGTTAACTACCTACCTTGGTATATCCATTCAAGAGACAGAGTAAATACATACTCATAACCTGCTGTCTTCCCACTAACCTGACCAGCATCTTACACCACATATACCTTACTGTTTCAGCTCTATAATCTGCCCAGAACAGCCTGTGTTCTGTCTCATTCTCAAACCACAAAACTCCTTTTGAATACCCTTTGTTTTGACCCCATAAACCCTATATCATAGTTGTAGGGAAGCTTGGTACCGGGTGGGAAGCTCGTATGGGAAGCTAATTTCGTTCTGCTTCCCCTAGTAGTGGGAAGTGTGCTTCCCAAACGCGGGAAGCATGCTTACATGGGAAGCTCAATGAAGCAAGTGAATGCTGTTTAGGGAAACGAGTAGACTCATTTGGAGAAGTGAGTAGAAATGTTAGGAGAATTGACTGGAAAGCAGTCAAAGAAACAATATTGTATTTTATTTAAAGTAAATCCTATGCTATTAGCATTGAATAAACTATTGTCTATCAAATTTAGTAATGACTTTGTAGGAAAAAAAGATTTAGTACCAAATTTATTTTTTATATTATTTTATTCCAATCCAATAGAAAAGATTCAAATCCCATGGTTTTTATATAAGGTCTTCTATAGTCTGACTCCAAGATCTAAGTTATCTACTAACAATTTTATTTGTAGTAAAATCTAAGGTATGGTTATGGTTTGCATATTGATTTATCTGTCATGATTCTTTATTACTTACATAGTTTAGCTTTTTGTTTTTTGTTTTTGTACTTTCTTTAAGCTTATTCACTTTATTGTATTGTAGTTGAAATTATTGATTATAACTTATAGTTATTTACTTCGTTATCGTTTTTCGCTTCTCGCTTTGCAAGGATTTATTGAGCCTCGCTTCCCGCTCCTCACTTTATATATATATATATATATATATATATATATATATATATATTACTTTTTTCCCCAGACTGAACCTAGTTTCCACTACTGTCCAACACTGTTTTGCCCTTTTTCTGAACCAGCATATCTTACCTGAAACCCTGTATACCCTCTTTTATTTCCCATAACTGAAATCCCATTTAGACTATTGCTGATCAGGTTTTCTCTCATTAATTGTTGGCTGATTTCTCTGGTCTGAGTACTAGTCCGTATTATATGCATTAAATCTGATTACTGTTTAGCTCTTTATGTGGTTCAACCTTTGGTCTTGAGTTTTATTAGTAATCAAACTGATTGGGATTGATGTATGCTTGAACTGAGAGTTGGAGTCTAGTTTATTCTTCGTCATTGCTTTGTGTAATTGCCTTGGATCTCTAGGTGTATTTGACTTCACATGCATGCCGCATCAATAAGACCACACTTCATGAGCATAGGAACAATGCATGAGAATATGATTTATAGTCTCCTCATTCCTTTGGCATAATGAGCAAACATTTGGCAAATACAATGGTAGGAAGTCTGTGTGTGTGTGAGATTGGTACATACAAGTAGCATGATGCAAATGTGTTGAACATCATATGTGTGATCAGTACATACAAGTAGCATGATTCAAATGTGTTGAACATCATATTAGTCATTTTTGTTAAATTTAAAGCTGATTTTAATGCTATTGGTCTTATCTCATGATACTTTGAGATGACTTATTTTTTTCCTTCCTCTATTTGGATATTTTTCTATGGCCTTCTTCAAATCTTGTTGGAATGTGGTTAAGGGTGACATCATTCAAACTATGGAGGATGTCTACCACAACGAGTTCCTTGATAAAGGAAGTAATGCTGCATTTATTTCTCTGATTCCAAAAAAATAGTGGGGCTGAAAGGATCCAAGATCTTAGGTCTATTAGCCTGGTGGGCTGCATCTATAAAATTTTGTCCAAGGTGTTGGTGGATAGATTGAGAAGTGTTGTGCCTTCAATTATCTTTTCCTTTCGGGGTGCTTTTGTGGGGGGAAGACAGATTCTGGACAGGGTTCTAATAGCTAATGAGTGTATAGATTCCATCTTAAAAGAGCAATCTTCTGGAGTCCTTTGCAAGCTAGATATTGAAAAGGCCTATGATAGGCTCAATTGAGATTTTCTAGAATACATGATGCACATAATGGGTTTTGGGGTTAAATGGAGAAATTGGTTGAAGAAGTGTTATGGCACGGTGACTTATTCGGTGATGGTTAATGGTTCGTCTATTAGATATTTTGGTAGTTCGAGAGGGTCAAGGTAAGGTGATCCCCTCTCCTTTTCTCTTTCTTAAGGTGGTTGAGGCGCTTGGGTCCCTTCTTTTTAAAGCCTTTTAGGAGGCCTTTTGGAGGGTTTTAATGTGGGTAGAAATGGTACTTAGGTGTCACATCTCTAATTCGTAGATGACACTAATTTTTTGCAAGAATTCTGGCTCTCCGATGTTGCACATTCATTGTGTGATTAGATGCTTTGAGTTAGTCTTGGGTTTATGTGAACCTATCTAAAAGTAGGATTTATGGTGTGGGTCAAGTATCAAACCTGCAGAGCCTTGCCCAAATTCTAGGTTGTCAGTCGGGATCCCTCCCTTCCTCTTATTTGGGTTTCCCCCTTAGTTCCTCCTTTAAGTAGAAGGAGGTGTGGAACCCGGTTTTATCTCGAGTTCGGTCTAGGTTGAGCAGATGGGAAGGTAGGTACCTATCTAAAGGTGGGAAAATCACTCTAATTAAATTCGTGCTTGCTAGCCTTCCTACTTATTTTTTGTCTCCTTTTACCGTCACATCTTTGGTGGCTGACTTGATTGAAAAAATGCAAAGGGGCTTTTTATGGGAGAGTTGGAAAGAAGACAAAACTACCCACTTGGTGGCTTGTGATGAGGTTTGCAAGCTTAGGCACCTGGGTGGTTTAGGGATAAGGAGGATAAGAGACATTAATAAAGCCCTTCTCTCGAAATGGTTATGGCGCTTTGAGACTGAGGAAAATAGCTTATGGAGGAAGGTGATCGCAGACAAGTATGGGGTGATCAATAAATGGGAGACTGGAAGGGCCCCATGGGTTTGACCTTTGGTAAGGTATATTAGCTATGCTTAAGCACTTTAAAGGCATTACTTCCATAGATGTCGGTGATGGGGGACATACCCTCTTCTGGGAGGATAAGTGGTGTTGCTCAAGATGTCTTCGGTTGGAATTCCCTTCCATCTTAAGTACGCATCTAACAGGGAAGCTTGCGTGGCTGACTATTGTTGAAACAAGGGGGATGGATTTGGATGGAATGTTCATCTTAGAAGAGACCTTAATGATTGGGAAGTGGAGGACATGCTTAATTTGTTGGGTTGCATTAATGCCATTCAGCTCACCATTGATAAAGAGGATTCTCGCTGATGGCCGCTTGAAGCTAATGGTTCTTTTACGGTAAAAATCTTGTTATGGTTCGCTAGGTCTTGGGGTAAAGGCTTCTTTCCTGTGGATTTCTCTTTGGAAGTGCAAAGCTCCTTCTAAGGTGTCTTTTTTTGTTTGGACGACACTTAAAGGTCGCATCCTCACTCTAGATAATCTTCAAAGGAGAGGCTTTTACCTTCCCAATATGTCTGTTGTGTCATCAAGTGGAGGAGTCGATCGATCATATTCTCCTCCACTGTCCCTATGCATATGAGGTTTGGTCGATGTTGTTGCTTGAGGTGGGCCTGTCGTGGGTGTTCCCAAGCAAAATCTCGGATCTGCTCATGCAATGGCTTTGGCTTGGGAAGGATGGGGATGGTAAAGGTAAGAGACTTTGGAGACTTTGGATTTGTGCCATTTGGTGGTCCCTTTGGCTGGAGTGGAATAATAGAGTTTTTGAAAACTACGCAGAACCCTCATATAAGGTGGTACCAAAGAGCTTGTGACAAGTGTCTGTGGTGGGCTTCTAGCGGTAATGATTTTGTTAATTGGTAGATTATAGACCTTAAGGCAGGTTGGGTGGTTAATGTTGTCAAAAGGCGAAGCACCTTTTGTTCTTTTGTAGCTTGGCTTTGGGGGATGCCTTATCCCCTCTTTTATAAAAAAAAATGTGTTTTGGTTGGTGCTGATTTTTTTATCACCGTTATTACTTTTGAAGTTATTTTTATTTTTTGTGTTTATTTGTTATTTTATTTGGAGGATAAGGTTCGGATTTGGCAGGATCCTTTCTGGCAGTTATAGATTGAAAATATGCATTTGTCCATCTTGAGATAGGCTTTTTCTTTCTTGTTGTGCACAATATTACATATGAAACTTAGTTATATTTCCTGTGCTTTATATGGTCATAAGCTATCTTTAAAACTGTTGAATTGGCATTAATGTCTGTGATTGAAACATGCTTCTAGACCTCACATATGTTTGCATACTGATTGTGAGGAAAGTGCTTTGCCCTCAATAGCTTTTACTGCTATTTGTTCATTTAGAGTGAAATTACATTGTTTATTCTCTTATTTATTTTTTAATTTGTGTCAGGAAGGTGACCCCTGTCTATCTAGTTTTGGCCTTATGAAGAATAGCCGAGATGGTAAAAGCTATAGTACGAACTTGGCTTATACTCCACCAGAGTTTTTGAGGACAGGTAACAAACATATCTTCCTTTCAATCAACTGAGGACTCATGGTTTATTTAACTTTAGTTATAGGATTTTCATCTTCTTGCTTCTATTGCAGTTATTTGTTCCAACTTCCAAGCATAATTATCTAATTC
>JAOXJP010204138.1:0-25962 GCA_025762735.1 Platanus orientalis
GGAGGGGGAATCAAAAACCTCCAAAAAGTGAATTGATTCCACCCCCTGAGTGGTCCCATCAGGGGTGTGGTACATACATATCATCCCACCATAGAGGAGGTGACATGGAGAAATAATTGGACTCAATTTGGACTGTATGCCCAGTTGCCATGTGTCAAAACCTTGTAATAAAGTTCTGTCTGTTTGGTTTTAATGAGAGCAAATGACCTGTATCTATGTGGGTTAATTTTTTCACCAAAAAGACACTCTCAATTTCAGCCGTTTGGAGTAGGGATGATGTGGCAGACATTGACGGAGCCACATAGGAGCAAGAGGGCAGTTCCCCCCACACCCCCTCAATGTGTGAGTACCACTTGTATAATAATGGGCCAGATGATATATTACTCTTGATCCATATCAGTTTTGAGGCAGGTGCTCCCCCTTCCTACTGGCACGATATCCTCTGACGCCCCTTGTGCGACACCTCACGAGTCAAGACACAAGGGGGTTGGGTCCATTCACTTTTGAGATGTCTCATCATTCCCAAAAGTGAATGGGTCCCACCCCCTTGTGCTTTGCCTCACGGGGCATCACACAAAGGGAGCATCGCAGAGGATGTCAACCCCTCCCTACCAACAAATGAGTTCATTAGACTGGTGTCATTCCAGTCTCTGCCCAGGATTTTGTGTCTATGATAATGTACAGGGCATCAGGTGATTTCATTTAGAATAAAATTGGTTGGAATTTAAAATTTCATCTAGGCCCTGCCATTTTATTCCATGTGAAGTCACCTTGTGTTTTGGACACCAAATCCTATACAAATCATCTTTTTATATTAATAAATATACATGTACTTATTAACTATATATTTATTGTAATACCCTCATTTGACCCATGTGTATTGATTCAAACACACTTTTTTAAGTCACATGTCACACACTGATTGGTAATGGAGTGGTACCTGTCCATTGAGACCGGACGGGATTTAAATTCTCAGAGAATCCTTGCCTATGGGATTGGATTAGGTGTGCCTGTTAATGGGCACCAATGATTTCCTGCAACCTGCCGTAGGCAACATGTAATGTTGAGAAAGCGTTTTATACTTTTTTGAGAGGTGTTTTACAGTTTTTAACATGATATGTTGCCCGTTGGTTGTAGGCACACCGTTGGCATCTGTAAAGGGGAGCACCCTAAGAGAAAATTCTAGTTCCGCCCCTGGTGGCAGATCAGGGTTCATGACCGTCCATCATAAATATAAAAAGAAAAAAATCCTCTGGATGGTCATGGGATCAGTACTTGGGTCCTGCCTAGGATCTAGTGTGACCAATAAGGTAAGAGTGACATTAGCGGGCAACACATCAGCACTTACACTTTTTGGGTGATGCTTTTCACTTTTTGACACTGATGTGCCGGCCCTGATGCCAGTATCACCTTAGGCTGATCTCAAGTGCCCTAACCAAATCCAGCCAGGATAATTCATTCATTCATTTCTTTAGTTATTATTATTATTTTATTTTAACAAGCCATGACATGTCGGTGGCTAAGTGTAAAAGTTAGTCTGTATATTGCGCGGATTTTGTCTGCTCTCTTACGATCTCGCCTTAGGTCCGCCGGGTGTCAGGGTGTGGACATATCAGCGTAGAAAAGTGATTTACACTTTTTAAGGGCTGCTTTCACTTTTCGGTGCTGATGAGTCGGTTCCCTGATGCCCAGTGGATGACCTATAATGCGTTCCTAAGGGAGTGGACAAAACCCACGATTGTCTGTAAACCTTGGTTAGAACAAAGGCGGTCATTATTTTTTTTAATTTTTTTGGTAGATGAAAGTTGTGACAATGCCGAATAAAATCAAGACGTATCACACATAAAATTTATCTTTAAATCATATTAATTAATCACAAAGAAGAAAGTACGAACAGGTAAATGCGAAAATGGGCTTACCAAGAGCGAAATCATATAAAATTTGACAAGAGACGCTAGTTGCAACGCTGAGAAACACTTCTCGTCAGTAGTAGTATCCTACTCCCGATAGTTCTTCAGCTGTATGAGAGATGAGAGACCAAGCTTTGATGAGTGTTCTCTCTTCCTCACGCTATATAATGAGAGGGGAAGAAAAAGAAGCACATGCTTTTCTTGGAATTTGAGAAAACCAGAAAAAGAGAAGGTGTTTATACCTTTCGTGCTACCTGAGTCTTGGTTAAATACGCCCCCAGAATGTACCTGGTTCTTCCTTTGTGACACAAAAAAGATGTGCCCTGCCCCATCATAATTGTTCATATCTGATGAGCATTAATGATCAGGTGGGTGTATGTACGGTGAGGCTTTTCTGAACGACCCGTATGCAAACGCCGAGGTCATGGGGGGCCACATCAGCGTCGGAAGTGTTCTACACACTCTCCCAAAAAGTGAAAACCATTTTCGGCGCTGATGTTTTCCCCCGCTTGACTATCGGTATCGGCAGACGCGACGCAGGTTTGGGGCCGGCTTAAAATATCCTCACCGGTGTACGTATGTGACCTAATCCACAAGCTTACCTTTTCAGATTTTTAGGTTGAAATGGCACGACTCAATTAGAAAATATCAGGGCTTTGCCAAAAAAATGTATATCAAAATAAAATGATAATAATATAGTAAAAAATAGAGAATATTACGTACTGGCATTTTCCAAATTGTCCCAAGCCTAATTCAAACCAGTTTGATTCGTGGGAACCCAGCAGAGCAACCAGGCTTCCTTGGGACAGGTTTGTATATTACTACAACAGATTAATTTTGTCGGGTTGAATTGGACCTTCTGAACCTGATCTCATTCTAAGCCTGAACCAACTTGACCTAATAAAGTATGACTGTAAACAGACTAAATACATAGCTGATAAACTTTGATCCGTATTCAATTCATTAAGATAATCAGATATTCATCTGATATTTTAAATGAATAAAGATATTTTGAAACAAGATTCATATCCATGTCCATTGAATTATTTGGATATTTGATTCGGAAATAGAATTCCGATTACCTGAACAACTTCTCATTAATTATGATTTCAGGCTTGCACTAAACTTTTTCATATGCTTCCTATTGTTAGGGTTTAGGTATTTATTTATATAGCGTATTCTATGTAATAAGTCCTACAATATTATAATATAATTATTAATCTATAAATGACATCAATCATACATTTGTATCGTTGAGCCCTAAAGTTAAAATTCCAATTTATGCAAAACAGTTCAGACTTATTAACTATGCAATGTGAATTTACCAAAAAAACAAAAAACAAGAAAGCCTATGCAATGCGAGTTATAAAATCATTTCCAAAGTAATTGTACATGAGATAATCAATTTAATGAGAAAAAATATCACATAATTATATGATCATCAAAATTGACATGAGCAAGGCATATGGAAGAGTTGAATGGAGAGAATCATTGTTGTAATGGAAAGAATGTGATTTTATGATAAATAGAGAAAATGGATCATAAAATGCATGGAATCAATGTCTTACAAAATATTAGTAAATGGATCACCTAACAAAAGAATACTTCCAACCAATCAGAGGAATTAGACAAGGAGACCCCTTAGCTCCCTTACTTATTTCTTATATGTGTTGAGGGACTATCAACTACTTTAAGAAAGGAATAAAGAGGAAAAATCAATTGTATAAAAATCATGAGAAAAGCACCTCCTATAATTCATCTCCTTTTTACTGATAATCGTTACATCTTTAATCAATTGTGGATGAGAAAGATGCTAAAGATATTGGTGAGATCCTAATCAAATATCAAAAAGCCTTAGGGAAAATAGCCAACCTCCTTAAATCTGAAAGTACTTTTTGTAGAAATACAACTTAAAGTCTTAGAAGTAGAATTGCTAATATTCATAGAATAAAGGAAACCCAAAACCTAGGAAAGTACCTATGACTACAATCTATAATAGGCAAAAATAAAATCAATCTATTTTCTTATATAGAAGAAAAAATCTCATGGAAAATCCTAGGATAAGCAAAATGGTATCCCAAGCAGGCAAAAAAATCCTAATTAAATCAGTATACTAGAAACAAAAAACTAGAAGAGTGTACCATTGAAAATGCCTCAGAAATCCTAAATTGGAGAATGGAACCTATCTTAAATAGATAATATCTTGACTCCATGGGAAAAAGATGAAATTTAGAGAATAACTTTATCATATAATGGAGATGAAGATTTCATATTATGGCATCACAATAAATTTGGAAACTTCAAATTTAAATTACCCTATGCTATTGCCGTTGGAGAGCTAGTTAACTTTAAATGCCATGATTAATAATTCATATCTACATCAAAATATATAGGGAGAGAATATGGCATTTAGATATAGAACCCAAAATAAAACTTCTTTTTGTTGAAAGCACGTAAAGAGGCATTACCAATAAAGAAAAACCTCATGAAAAGAAAAATTATAAATGAACCAAATTTTCCCTTATGCAATGAAAGTGAAGAGTCTATTGCTCGTTGTTTGATATATTGTCTAGCTGTTGCAAATAAATGGAATGCTTCAAATATCTCTATAAGAAATAATAAAAATGAAAATTTAGCATGCTTGGAATCAATAAAAGGGTGGATGGTTTGTAATTCCCAATATAAAATGTTGGGCAAAAACATAAGACAAAATACAGTGATTCTATGTTGGAAATTTTGGAAAGCTAGAAATGATGTTGCATGTAGAAATGTTCCATATAATTTTAATAATATTATATATTCTTCACGTAGGATGATGATGGAATGGTAGAATCTACAAAGGAAGATGAAAATGAAAAAAACTCAAGGGAGGAGAATTCAATGAACAACATGGCATAGAAGCCTCTAGAGGAGTATTGGATCAAAATAAACATAGACGCTTCAATTTTGTGAGAATATAATATTATAGGACTGGAAGCAATAGCTTGCAATAACAAAGGACAATCTATTGCAATGCAGGTAAAGGATGATACCATTGAAGATCTTAAACAGTTTAAAAAAAGGCGATAATGGAATCAAACTTGCAAAGGAGCTCAAGGAAAAGTAGATAATTATGGAGAATGATGTGGAAAACATTATCAAGTATCTAAACAATAGAGAATTACCCTAACCATGGAGAATTATCAAGTATCTAAATTTATACATAAACCCCCATTTTTTTCTTATTCTCGTAGCTCGATCCCTCTCGCAGGCCCGCGAGCCCTCAAGACCCCTTGAGCCCTCACAAGAGGCCCTGAGCGCTTATAGACCCCCTCCACGAGCCCTCATGTGGCTTCATGAGCGCTCGGCCTGCGCATGTACAAAAATTACTATTTAGCACTTTGACCTCAAGCCCTCATGAGGTGCCGCGAGCAATCAAGACCCCCCATCTGGAGCCCTCGCAATCCTTAAGCTCAGTTTTTTCAGCATGTACCCCTCGTGGTAAAACGGTCATAACTTTTGCTAGAAAACTCCGATGCCCACAGAATGACAAGCCCATCAAATGTTAGTCCATTCATATATACGCTTACAACACAGACAATCTTTGATTTTATTTAGCATTTTATTCTATCTTTAATTGTTTCAGTTGTAATTTTATTTAATACACATTATTATTTAATGTAGGACATGAAGGGATAATATTTTATGTTGGGAGTGAGGAAGTGAGAAGTATGGACACAATTAATGGTGTTTTAGGGGTAAAATTGACCAAAGTGGCCAAATTAGGGTTTTTTATGAGAGGGAGCCGCTTTAAGGGTATTATGGTCCATGGACATTATAATTACCCTAATCAGATTAGACGTGTGGAGTCTCTTATAAGCATTTGGGTTTCCAAAACTATAGTGAATGAAATAAATGAAATTATTGAAATTGCTCAAGCTCTTGGAGGTGGATAGCTAGATGCTTGAAAGAGATCATCTTCTTCAACTCTCTTACTTCAAAACCTAGAAAGGTTGTCCTCAAAGTGAGGTTTGATACTTAGGGTAGAGCCCCTTGCCTATCTTCATGTATGTTTTCATTATTTAGAGATTGTTTCATCTTTCCATTGAAGTCTACAACAAGTTGTTGCAAACAAATCTCATAAAAGTGAGTGTTAAATTTCCAGTTTGCGATTTTTTATGACTATTTGGCCTAATCAGGTGAGTTTTGTTATTTGCATTATGATCTGTAATAAATATCTTAAGGAATGAAATTTATTGAATTTTATATTAAAATATTAAGAAAAAAACAAACAAACTCAGATCTTGATTAGTTGAGATTGGGTCATTCTTTCAACCTGTTTGTGAGTTTCGGGACAACATTGTTGCTACAATCGGAATTTTTCTATATGCAAATAAAGGATTTAAAACCCCAAATTTTTTCTGTGATTTTATTATGACCTAAAAAAATTCTCAAAGTGATGAAAATATTTTAAAATCATTTTTCATAATTTTTACCATGACCCCAACATAAAATGTCTAATGCAGAATTTTTTTGCACATATGATGAAGCCTATTTGAAGCCATTGTTTGAATATGATGTCCTTACTATTTTGTTTGGATATTAACCTTGTTTAGACCTCTCAATATCCTTTAAATATACATACAAACCACCCTTAAAACCCAAGGTTCAAAAGAACCTAAATTGATCATCTAAGTTGTTTGATGATCACATGTGATGAATGCTAAATTTGGTTATGTGGTTTATTATTTCATACATTTTAGTGTTTAATATTTCTTGATTTTATACTTTGATATGTATGCATGCTAGAACTCATTTAATTGAACATAATTTGACTTTAGGTGAATTTTATTGATGAATAGGAACCTAAATTCTATCTTCAACATTAACCTTGACAATTGGGTTATAAACTCCTCACCTTCATGTCATTATACGCATGTTGTATCAAATGGTGTTCTCACTCACATTACCCCAATGTGTCGTTGTCCCACATCAAATTGGTATCAGAGCCTAGATTAGGGTTTCATGCATTACCCTAATGTGTTTGTCCCGCATCAATTTTCCTCCAAGGCGAAGTGGGAGAGTGATGTGAATCCCGATGTCCACACAGGGGCATTCAAACCCCTTATGTTCCATTTCAAGGTTTAAATCTTGGTAGTGAACTTGATTTGTTAAATTCTCACCCTTCTTCATATTGTTGAAATAATTTTCATTCAAGAGACCTCCTTTACTTGATTTGACTGTGATTCTTTGGGTAGTAACCTTACCAAATAGAGGCTTAGGAAGTGTGTGGTGTTGTTTGATGCTCTTCCTAAAGCTTGATGGGTTAGCTTGATTTGTTGCAGTTACCTGTTCTCTGCTTTGCAGTTTACTCTTCACCTAAATCTCCATTCATCTCATCTAGTCTAGCCAAAACATCAAATTGATTTTACTATTCACTGTGACAAAAAAGAGAAAATGTTTATGCCTTTCATGTCATTAAAGATCAAGATGGTGGTAAAGTCTATCGCGACCCTTCTTAAAAAATTACTCAATTTTAAACATTGATATACCTTTGCAATCTCACTTTTTGGATTTGGCTTGAAATGCTTGCCAAATCATCCCAAACTTAATGAACGCCGATTTCTTGAGAACCCATAAAGGCACCCAGCTTCATCTATACAGGTAACAAACAGGTTTATGCCCCAACCAGATTAGTAATGGGCTGAGTTGAAGTTGGGCAATTTGAATATTTGATCCATTGAAGCCAAGTTAGGGTAACAAATGCACCTCTTGTTTCTGCTTTGGTCGTTCAAGCATTTTTAATGACCAAGGACTTCGATGTGTTGGAGGCCGAAATACAAGCTATTTTACTGGGAATTAAGTTAAGTATTCAGTAGGGTGTTCAAAAGTTGTTTGTTAAAACTTGAAAGTAATTCATTAAACTCGATCCAAGCATTATATGGTCCTCTGTCAGAGGGTTCTTGGAAGTGTTGGATCCTATAGCGATCATGGATGTCACATAACCTGCAAAAGCTACCGGGTTCAGTAAACTCACATGCATGTGTTGTTATCACATTTCTTGAGGATAGTTGAGACTTCCCACTTTATGTACAAGGGACCGTAAACTTGTTAACCTCAGGATACAACCAAGCTTAGACAATGTCGTGTCTCTCAATGAAGTGCACTCCCCAAAGAGACCCATTACCTCCCATACAACTTATTGCCCATTCATGGTCGGGTACACATAAAATCAAGCAACAAAACATGTCCAAATTTTATGAAAATTTTGGCAGAGTTTTACTATAGGAATGTGAACACCATATGTCAAAATCAAGTCACAAAGACAAGGACTTCCAACACAGTGTTGTTCCAAAGGAACCACTGTGTGAGAATTTGGAGTCCATGGACTCAAGCTGCCACCTCTTGCATGGGAGCGAGTCCATGTGCAAAACAAACCTTTGGTCTAAGGACAAAAAGAGAAAGGGAGAGAGAGAAGCCCATTCACAAGCTTGAAAACCCATGGCCCTTTGGCCACTTCTTCTTCTCCTCCTCTCTCCTTTCTTGTTCTCCTTTCCTCTGTTACCCACAAGTGGGTTTTAACCCACTTTGATCCCTTTTATAATCTCTTAACCACCCTAGATACTTATCTAAATTCGGGTGACAATTAATCAGGAAGGCATGGGTAAATGGGCTCTCGGAGTGGGTCATTCTTGCGTTAGAAGTAACTCTAGCTCCTTTCAAGGCCGTTGTGAATGAGCCCAGCCTGTGGTGAATGGACTTGGTCATTCTCATTCATGCACTTGGGCCACTCATTCACGGGCTTTGGTACAACCCATTCACACACTCTAGCCCATGGTGAATGGACTTGGTCCATCTCATTCACACACTTTGGGATAGTCATTCGCGCGCCTTTGAGCCTTCTCATTCATGTACTTTGATCCAACACATTCACACACTTTTTCATTCATGCACTGGGTCATTCATGTAGTGGTCCAAGTTTGAACCTTTTTCCATGACTAACCCGGTTCTATGAGAACCCATTTGAGATGTCGAAAGGAATATTGCAACCCTAATGTAACTCACTGTGATGCGTCCATGCAAAGTGAAAAGTGCACCTCAAGAGCCCTTGTGCCCAAGCCCAAGCCCTTGTATGCACCCAAACCCATGTCTGTGCCCGTGCTTCTTCACGTGCATATGTGCATGTGTGTCTACACAAGGTGCTATGCACCTTGCTACACCATAGAAAGAAACTAGAGAGAGAGGGCTCTTAAAAATACACAAGGTAGTGGGAGTGCTTAATCTTATATAGTGCTAATAGTTTTCCCAAGTTTCCCATGTGAGACTATTCTCAAAAGCAATTTTTAAACAATTTTGAAAACACCAAATTTGAAAACATCAAAGAAGAAAATTCTTTAAATACTTTTAATGCCTCTTTAAAGGCTTTTAATGTCTTCCATTTTCAACAATCCCCCACTTATTTTAAATTTTTTTGAAAAACAGGTATTACGGGTAATAAGCGAGGTCATTGTGCATCAGCACATGGTGGATGTCCCTAGAACCAATACCTTGTATAATTAACTGTTGTCTATCTGAGAACGAAGTAGAGTACCCTAGAACTAGTATCTTTTTAGATAAACCCAACTCATTACACGTTCAGTCCTCTAGAGAGGGTTTACACATCTTATAGTTAGCACTTTTGAGTCTGTGCTCATCCCGGATTTACTGAAGGGCTCTAAAGATAACATTGATCTCATAAGAAGTGACCAGCTTGCACCCCCAGAAAGGTGAGTATCATATTTGGCATCAGAGTACCTGACTTCGGGTAGTAAGGATCTCTTTTGAGAACCACTAAGAGTGTGTTTTAGCTCCACTAGGGTATGTTTCAACCCAACCAGGGCATTTTCATCTCATACAAGGTATATTTCAACCGATCAGAGCATATTTTAGCTTAACTAGAGTTTGTTTCAACTCATCTAGAGCATGTTTCAGCTTAACATAGCTGTTATTTCAACCCAGCCCTAGTCTCCAGATTAAACTCATTAAAAGAAACTGATTGCAGTCCCAGACTTGCCATCTTACTTAATTCTCAACCTTCCATCCACAGTCCCAGACTGTAGGCTTAAAGCATTACTTCATAGTATCTTTTCTGTGGCAATGTCATAGGAATAGACTACAGTCATTAAGTGGCAATTGTGCTTCTCGTAATATTGACTCGTTTACCCATTAAACCTTCAGGCAGCTTAAGTTGGTTTCCTATTGAACTTAAGACAGTCAAGTTAGGTGTCCATCAGCACCACCTTATAGGTCTATCCTATCCTCTCGACATTCAGAGAATAAAATCTCATAGGCTTTTTTCATAAAGCGGGTTAACCATTATGGATGGATCCACACTTCAGATAGCCCTAGGTTTATCGTGTAGCAAACCTTCTAACATGCATGTCTTTCAGATAAGGCCTTTATCACATATCAAGTGATTTTTTGACATTTCTATTGATCAAGTGCCTGCACTTGAATTTTCTTAGCAAGTGTCCTTCATGTATTTAAGCCTAGATAACTAAACACAAGTGTCCCATAGTTATTCAAACATGAACAAGTACATTACGTACATCACGTGCTTCAGGCACACTGTCCTAGTTTTCCAAACATCAAATCATCTCTTAGTAACAAACTAAGTTCCACGTGACTCTAACACAATCATGACACGGCTATATGTCAAATCACAGTCTAAACTTATCAAATGGTCAATGCTCACAACATATATATCTGTGCATCCACTGATATCACCATTCCTTACTACATGTCCCTCAAACAGGATTTCTGGCTCTGATTCCCAAGGAATAAGCCACACACTGCTTCAGGATTTCATGGAGCTTATCTCTTATCCTAGTAGTCATAGATTTGGATTTAACCAAACCCCAAAACATGAAATTTATTGTATTCACAGACACTGGATTATCCATTCTAGATGGATTTCATGTCTCCTCGTATCCCAGATACATTTGAACCAAACTTTTGACACTTTAATGTCATCCGCCTCTTCATCTCGTGCATCTACTCTAATAACCTCTTTCAAGGCATTCTCAAATTTGCATAGTCCATGGCTCACTAAAGGCCACTCATTAATGGAGTTTCTAGATACTGAGATCACAATCAACCAAATGTTGATATTATATTAGCTTTTGTCAATATCATGGGTTTTATTATGAGAGCTTTCTCTTTAAATATTTTGGATTGTGTACATCAATCTCATCTGTCCACAGACAGACTTGCTCTATAAAAGTAAATGGCAACCCTAGGTCTTTTCATATCAATCCTTAATTGATAGACCTTTGTGTCATAGACATTGTTTCACCGCATGCAATTCTCACTTGTCCTTTCAAACAAACAAGGCATCATCTAGATTTGAAATCCATTACCATTAAGAGTACCACAACACATTATGCAATGATTCAATGTTCCTCCTGATGCACTCCAGGATTTCTAATACCTTTTAATCATTACTGAACATGACACTCTTCTAACTACCACATGTGATGGTTTTCTTAAGTTTATTCTTTTAGGAAAGACTCCTTGAATTATCTGATTGAATAATCAGAAATTCTTACACAGTCAGAATGGCCATCTAATGGAATTTACTAAACTTAGGGCATCTATCATAGAACTAAGTTCTTTTGTCTAACAAAGACGAAAATGGTGACCAATCAGTCAACAGAAAAGATATTTTTATGTCACACCATTAGAACTGAGTTTCATACAAAAGCTCTTTTCATCTTGATTGGTGCATGCCTTTTTAGGAAGATCCGTCACACTTTTCTGAGTGCAATCTCTACTATCTACCATCACAATCCTAATGATTGCATCATCCATCACTATATAACAGTGTATTGCCACGTGATCTTATGGTAGACTTGGATTTCCATCTGTCAAAACCAAATATGTTTGGTTTTCTTCACTCTAGCATCCATTTGAGGTTCTTAGTTTTCACCTATCCTCAGACTCACTAGTGTTTCTTGATACAGGCCTCTTTACCCCCACTATTTCTAAGATTTACTCAAATGAATGTGATCTTACAAGATCTAGAACTTGGACTCATTCAGTCCTCTGGATCAGATATTCCCATAATACCAATCTTTTCAAGATTATGGCCCAGTATTCATCAAACATTCAATTTGTGTCTCTTTATCCAACCTTGAAGGCTTACCTAACAAGCTTAATCCACCTTGTGGATTTCCTCTATGTCCATATCCAATATGGAGCTTCCAAAACAAAGAAACATTTAAATGCCGAAATCTAGTCACATATGTCCTAAACAAAATTAACCAATTCAAAATCCTAATGCTCTCTTTGATCTTAAAATCTAATTCTAGAGCTAGCAGAGCATTAAACTCTTGCATTGTACTCATGAGATTAATAATCTCATCTTAGTCATGTTCTTACCATTGTGTCCTACGCCAGTTTCACTAGACTTGTATATATCGAACACACTGAATCCCAAACAATGAACACATAACTATGGGTCAACTTAATCAGACTTGAATCCTAAAAGATCCAGTCATGCTCATAAGAGCATCCAAGATGAGCATACTCCTGATGTTAAAACATACAAGACATTCCATTAGAAAACTGGTCTCCTAGGAATTAGAGCTCAGTAGAGTCTTATCTAACAGCCTATATATAAAGGTATTAACAATGATATGTTTAACATCACACCCCCACTAATTTGTGGGAATTGAGCATATCCTTGACATTTGTATATGTCAACTCCTACTATATATATATATATATATATGTCACCTTTTTTGGTATTGATCCTAGATCAACTACTGCAAATGCCTCATCTTATCCTTTATTCCTTAACTCAAAATGTCATTTCAAGAAGACGATGGGCACAAGTCAATTCAATTGACTTTTCACAACTATAAAGGTTGCTTGACCCTATTACCTCATTGAGGTTTTCATTCTAGTTTTGTCTGTTTAACATTTCTAATTGATGAGACAAGTCGCAATTAGGCATCACCTTAAAGCACTTAAGGGCCTTCACATAGCTCTAATACTTGTCTACATCTACTATAGATTCCAAGATGCCACACCTACAAGTCTTAGACTTGTCTTGACACCGTATATCATATCTATAACTGACTAACAAAGGGCATCCTAGTTCAATAACATTGAACCCATGAGATCTAACTTACAAATGAGTATACAATCCTGGACATCTCTAAGTGTCCTACCATGTCAGTTTCCTATGAAAACTTACTCAATTCCGATGACTTACATAAGTCATGCACTAACCTAGACCTAGCACTCTAATGCAACTCATAGCATGTCTAAACATGCCCACTAATCATAACTGCAAGTATAGAAGATTTTAGCTTCACTAAACATAAAAATCTCCTTCTTCTGCTATATGCAGAAATAACTAGTAGCGAATACATAACAGTCATAAGACCCTACATTCATTGTGACATCCTCTGATGACTAACAATCCATTCACAAAAATTACCAAAACACCACTTACGATTGCGAGAGTGGTCTAATTGTGAACTCCCTTAGTCTTGAATAATGTTTTGGCATTTCATTCGCTAGCTTACGCGAAATGACTCATTCATAAGCTTTCCATTCTCAAACTTACCAGTCGTGAGAACTCATTTGTGAATTGCTCATTCGCAAACTATGGTCTCTATTATAGAACTTTAACTTTCTAGCCATTTTCGATACGAGAGTGAACTTATCCTCAAATTATTGGATCTTGTAGCAATCATGGATGTCACATCACTTGTAAAAGCTATCGAGTTCAGTAAACTCAATAACATAATAGAGTGGTTTTTAGGGTCTTTAGGTTGTAGCTGTGCCACCAGTCTTCCCATCCTCAGGCTGCCTACTTATCCCATTTCTAGAGGAATCAAGCCAAATGTAGTTCTACCAGACTGATCCAGGACATAGAGGTGTCGTTATCACATTTCTTGAGGATAGTCGAGGCCTCCCACTTTATGTGCAAGTGACCATAAGCCTACTAACCTCAGGATATAACTAAGCTCAGACCATGTCCTATCTCTCAATGAGGTGCACTCCCTAGAGAGACCCATTACCTCCTATACAACTTATTACCCATTCATGGTCGGGTACGCATAAAATCAAGCAATAAAACATGTCCAAATTTTATGAAAATTTTGGTAGAGTTTTACCTTAGGAAGGTGAACATCATATGTCAAAACCAAGTCACAAAGACAAGGACCTCCAACACAGTGTCATTCCAAAGGAACCATTGTGTGAGGATTTAAAGCCCATGGACTCAAGCTTCCACCTCTTGCAAGGGAGCAAGTCCATGTGCAAAATAGACCTTTCATCCAAGGATAGAAAGAAAAAATGAGAGAGAGAAGCCCATTCGCAAGCTTGAAAGCCCATGGCCATTTGGCCACTTCTTCTCCTCCTCTTCTTCGTCTTCCTTTCTCCCTCTCGGCTCCCTATTCTTGTTCTTCTTTCCTCTCTTGCCCACAAGTAGGTTTTAACCCCTTTTATAAGCCCTCAAACACGTTGGACACTTTTTCAAATTTGGGCGGCAATCAATCAGGCAAGCATGAGCGAATGGGCCCTCAAAATGGATCTTTCTTGCATTAGACGCAACTCTGGCTCCATTTCGGGCCGTCGCGAATGAGCCCAGCTTGTGGCCAATGGACTTGGTCATTCTCATTTGCACACTTGGGCTACTCATTCGTAGGCCTTAGTATAACTCATTCTCAGACTCCAACCCGTGATGAATGGACTTTGTCCATCTTACTCACACACTCCAGCCTATGGCAAATGGGTGCCTCAAGCACCCTTGCGCCCAAGCCCAAGCCCAAGCCATTACCCGCACCCAAACCCGTGCTCTTGCGCTTGTGCACAAGGTGTTATGCACCTTACTACACAATAGCAAGAAACTAGAGAGAGAGGGCTCTCAAAATGCATAAAGTAGTGAGAGTGCTTAATCTTATATAGTGCAAATAGTTTTCCCAAGTTTCCCATGTGGGACTATTCTCAAAAGCAATTTTTGAACAATTTTGAAAACATCAAAGAAGGAAATTCTTTAAATGCTTTTAGTGCTTCTTTAAAGGCTTTTAATGGCTATGTTTTCAACAAGAAGATTAACTTTGCTTTCTTGGATTGTAAAGCTCTTATGGGGAAGTTCTCCTTTTATTCTTTTAGTTATGAGCCCTAGAGCTCATAATATAGCTCATCTGAGTTTAAATGATAGGAACCTAGTGTTAGGATTCCCTTTGTTTTCTATTGCAAATCCTTCTCAGTATCTTAATTTTAACTCCCCCCAGCAAAAACAAAAAAGCAAGAGAGAGAGAGAGAGAGAGAGAGAAAGAGGAAAGAAAAATGAGAACACTTGCAAAATTATGAAAGCTTTGTTAACAAGTAAATAAAGCTATTTTTTCATTGAAAGCAGTCTAAGAACGCCATATTATATTATGCCAAAGCTCTTTATTTCCATATACATAAATATATTTGAAAGGGATTGATTTCATGGCCTCAACCCCAATTCGCTATGTCGATATCTCCATAATTTTCATTAGTCTAGGTACCGCTGCCATCAACTATCTAAAACTCCAAACCACAGAGTGGTTGTGCAGCAGGCAAAGTAGTGACGTTAAATTGACTACTAACATTTCCTATTCTGATTTTTCCCGTATTCTAATTTCATTGAGTGCCATTAGTAACCTTCTGAATCTTTGGACCGATATCAAATGCAGCAGGTGGAGTGGGATTGGAGGGTCGAGGAGGTGAGGGAGAGGGCTTAGGACTACTTTCTTGGATCTTCAGAACCCTATCAGTTTGAGAAGCTCCATCATAACCTCCGTGAACTCGATCTCGTACCTACTTCTTACAAAACATGGTTGAATAGTTTCAAACAGCTTATGCCCCTAAAGGGTGAAAATATGAAGGAACTTCCTTTGCCTTATTCACTAAGCTTTGGTAAAACAATTGGTTCTGGTGCTTTATAGACTCGAAAAAGGCAAAAAGGCTTAGTTATGTCTAGTGCAAGTTCTATCATCACCTTCCGGGATGCCAATTGAAAAATATTCCTAATATATTGTAAGCTTTAGCAGAACTAAAGACAATAGTAATGGAATAGAATCCAAAGCTTGCATCAAGGTTGGAATTGACATCATGTTTTAAAGTTATGCTTTTTTCTAATGCAAATATTTTGTTCCTAAATTTTCCTGTTCCCTTGTGTTTCCACACCACATGCTGACATATGATGTGTTTTTGAATTTGGTGCCTCATGTTAAGTCCTTATTTTTTTCACTTGAATACTTATTTTACAATTTCAACCCCTATACAATTCTCTTTGTACTATTTTTATAGTTTTAACCCTATAGCCTAGCCTTTGTGTGTGGAAATACAGGGGAACATAAAAATTTGGAAACAAAACATTCATGACCTCTTCTCTAATTCCTGCCTACCTCATTTTTGTGGGTCTCAATTTTTGCACAACAGGTAAATCCCTTTTAAAAAAGGGATTTACCTATCGCAGGAAATATCCCACATAATTTAGAATCGTAGCCATCTTTTTTAAAGATGTGGATGGGCATCAATTTTAAAAAATAATAATAATAAATTTAAATTTTAAAGAGGGTTTGAAATGTCTGACTCCATACTTTAATTGGTTGGCTCCTAGAGATTCATAGGTAAGTTGTTCGTTTATGAGTTGGAGAAGGTGTTAGGAACCTCACCTCATCCGCTTCCGCGATTCCCTACTTTAAACCCGTTAAAGTTTATGGGTCAACTTTATTTATTATTTATTCATCTCATCTATTGCTTTTTATCTCATTGTGTTGAGATTAAGCAGGGAACCCACATGCCATTTCTGCCAAAAGTTTGGCAGCATAACGATTGTAATATGGACCCCTGGGGATGAATAGTGATCCCCATGTCACTTTCTTCAATAACCTGATAGTCCACATCAACAAAAAAAAATTACTCCAAATATATGTCATCCACCACATCATCATTATCCACCTGACAGCTCCGTATCCATCTCATCACATGTGCATATACAATTTAAGTAAAGTAGACTACCTAAATATACAAAATAATACACAACCCCACAAAATCTAAAAATCACTTTATATAAAGCCTCTAATCAATGGACTAAGCTACTTTATGTAGCTTGAGATTCCGACATACACCCGTTTACCTGCTTGAAAAAAATGGCCTTGCTGCATTATCAACCTACAACCCCAGGCTTTTATCTCCTACTATGGTTTAACTCTATATGAAGGTACAACTGGATTGTGAGCTACGATCGCCAACTCTATTCTTATTAGTTGCTTTTCATGTAACCAAATAAGACATAAGAAATTAGTATCAAAACAATGTATGCGTAAAGTGAATTTATCACAAATAATAAGGGGTAAACATATCCATATCAAAAATAAACTATGCTTGTATGAAAATAGCTAAGGTTATTCAAGGTACAAGATGGAACAAAACATAAACAAATTTTACTCTAAATGGAGATACTAGCTAGAATTCATCTTTTATATGAATCTCTTTTAAAGAAGGGCATGGGGGGGTCAAGTTTAACCTGAATTTGTACCATGCAGCTGACAATGTGTGTATTAAGTGAAACATCATAATGTAATAGTCTGAAGCAAATGTATATAATAAATAAATAAATACATACAGAAAACAATCTCATGAGAATGCATAGCAGTGTCATAATATGATTCCTTAGTGTAAGACAAATTATGGGGCTATATAGAAAGAAGAGGCCACAGTATGAAAAAAAAATCCTAAATCCAAATGATGAAGTTTTGATTTTTTTTAGTACAACAAAATTCGATTAAGGCATATACTACAAGGTAAAAGAATGAAATTTGAGGACAAATATGGTAGCAGATCCTTTTTGGATAAATTATGGTAGTGGATCCTAATAGACTAGCAACATCATTTCAGCAATGCATGGGAGCGTGTATCAAGGGCAGCTATCTTACAAGTGCAACAAACAAGTTTATGGGTCACCCACTACTAAGAGTAGAGCATTCAACCTTAGTTCTCCCAAAGCAAACAAGATAAGTAACACTGATTAAATTTTCAATCAGCATATTACATGAAGTCTATTGGCATAGAACACAAGGGGTCTCAACTAGCATACCTAGATAGTATCCCCAAATCACATTTTCAAATTGACTCACAGCAATCCCAACCATAGATGAATGAACAAACAGTCTTTAATGCAATGGAGCTGAATCACTCAATATTAAGATCAATTAAAATTAAAAAAGAAATAAAAATAAAACAAAGCCGACCACATCATCGTTCCAAAGCACCTAAACCTCAATCAGTCATTTGAAACATCTAAACACTTCCATATTTAATAATGAAGTTCTAATAAACAAACTGTATCACCCAATTATGAATGCAATATAGGAAATGAAATTTAAACTCTCATGACTTAGCAACTTCAATAAGAACCCATTTCAAATCAACAAGGTTATTTATTAATCAGCATAATCACTATCATTGACAAGTAACCAAGCATATTTAACTCATCCAACTGTAGCAATGATTTCCAATGTTGAATGTCAGACACATACTACAGTTACTAAGGCAGCAGTAAAATAATATTAATAATAATAATCTCAATAAATAAACAAATGAAAACAATGGTTATAACATCTTAGTCATGAAAGATTGGCATATGACAATACTTGAATCAGAAAATAGCAAAGACATAACCACATTACATAATAAATGCTAAAGAAAAATTAGAAAAAGGGGGGGGATCTGTAATGCAGATTCTTAGATCACATATTTCTCATGGACATGGCATCGTGAAGAAGAATACACTCTATTTTAGATAAGAATAATAAATAAATAAATCAATGGGTTGAAAGGATTCAAACCAAACCCAAATGCAGAATGGCATGCAACAAATCAAAACAAAAATGAAACACCTGAATGAAATGAGGATGTTGTGGTCCAAAATCACCCAAGCACTAGGATGATCAAAAACCCTTCATAAAACTCACAGCTATTAACTTAAGACACTTGAACTAAAGAGGGAAAACTCCCCTCTCCTGTAGCACACGAATGAAGCTTCTCTTTTATTTTGGCAATAGTATAATGCAGAGATCGATGTGTGGATGAGACAGATGAATCGTGAGGAGGGAGGGGAGTAATGGAGACAGAGCAAGAGAGAAGGGAAATGAAGGAAAGCTTCTAGCCAATCGATCCCTTTCTTTCATTTTCTTTGTTGGGTTTTACAAAGAAGCAAGAAAGGGGGTGTGGAGTGTACACAGTTTTAAGATTGCAAGGGGGTTTGAGTGTCTATAGGGTTTGGAGTGTTTGGGGTTGGCAAGAGTTAGGGTTTGGCAGGGTCTAGGGTTGGGTTGGTAAGATTTGAGAGGTAAAGGGAGATGAGGGAGATGTGATGAAAGGGGGAGGAGGGTTTAGCAAGCAAGGAGTCGAAAGGGGAGGCATAGGGGGTTGCGTACACAAAGAAGGTTTAGGGTCGCATGCACTATCCTAGGACAGAGAGGTGGGCAGAAAAAGAAAGGGAAAGAGGTTGCGTGAGTAGGAAAAGCGAAGGAGAGAGGGATAGCATGTGCAAAGGGCGGGCAAGAGAGAGAGAGTGCAGAGGAGAGGGAGTGGGGCAGAAGAGAGAGAGAGACGGGAGATATTTGGGAGAGAGAGAGAGAGAGGCAGAAGGAGAGAGAGGTGGGAGAAATCTGGGAGAGGGAGAAAGAAATTGAAAAAGGGATAAGGGAGAGAGCAGAAGAAAGAGATAGAGAGAGAGAGAGAACGCAGTGGAGAGAGGGAGAGAGAACGCATCAGAGAGAGAAAGAGAGAGGGAGAGAGAACGTAGTAGAGAGAGAGAGAGAACGCAGCAGAGAGAGAGAGGGGGAGGGTTACTTGATTTGTTGCGTAGGGGGGTTAGCCAGAAAGAAAAAGGAAGAAAAAAATAAAAGGAAAGGAAGAAAAAAGAAAAAGAGAAAGAAAGAAAGAAAAGGAAAAAGGAAAAAAAAAGAAATGAGGAAAAGAAAAGAAAAGAAAAGAAGAGAAGAGAAAAAGAAAAAAGAAATCATAATAATAAATAAATAAATAAAAATAATAATGATAATAAATGAAAATGAAAATAAATAAAATAAATAGAGGTGAGCTACAATGTGTCCCTCTACACCCCTATAAACATGTGTTCCCTATTCAGAAAGAGGCATCAAAACCATCATGTGTCAGCTTATGGCGTGGAGGAACAAACTGTTTTGGGTGCAAGTTCTTTTCTAAAAAAAATAATAATAATAATTAAAATAAATAAATAAATAAATAAAATAATAATAAGACGATAAAAAAGACATTGGGTGGATTTGATCGATTGGAATTGGTTAGATTATGAGGAAATGCTAGGGATTGCTCTACCCATCTATTGACTTGAAGAGAAACGCCGAAAATTGGGGACAGCTCCAAAATTAGGTGCTTACACTTTTTCTTCATCTTCTTCTTCTTCTTCTTCTTCGTCACAACTAGTAGGAAAGGCAATCAACATCACATAATAATGGAATGTTGATGCCTAGATTCAACTCTTCCCTCTTTCTTAAGAGGGTCAAGATGCAGCCATCCATGCTGGTGTTGGAGCCTAGAGGTAGCAATTAGTGAGGTATGGTAAACCTAGTAAGGATGAGCTAACCCTCACCAAAAAAAAGATTTGGGGGGGCGGGTGGGCACTGCCTTTCTAGGAATGTACTATTTTGTAAACAAAAGTATTTATTTCATATAAATTAAATATGAAAAATAATATGAAAGGAACCATTTACTTGATTGGACAATTTGACAATAAATCATACCTGAATTGATCAAGGCTAGTGTTTGACAATATATCCTTAAGACAGATTTTGCCCCTCGAATTAGTGCTTACAATTTTCGAGCGTCTGTCCCCCAGGATACAATGATCTATATACATAAAAGAAGCACTACAATCTGTGTGCCTAGCGAATCAAATTTGTGTTGTACTCTCTCTCTCTCTTAGAATACAAACACGCTATCATACTCTCTATATTCCTAATTCGGACATCCTCTATGATGCCTAAGGAACACTACGAATTAAGTAATTAAAATTTTGAGTTGATAAAATAAAGGAGGAACATTTATTTATAGACTTGTTCATGTCTGTTCGGAACAGGCATAGGGACAACATTTAGTGTTCAAACAGACACGAAAGAAGAAAGTTGCAATTTAGTAGCCACCTACACATCTGTATGGAACAAGCATGTGTGAAAAGGGATAATTTAAGAGGCACCTACATGTTTGTATGGAACAGACATGTGTCAATAGGTATGATTTAATAGTCACATGTGTGCTTATTCAATCCAAATAGTCACCAGGAACGGATACACCTCCACAAGGGTAAAATTGTGAAACCCTTGAACAGACACACCCTTTCACCAATTTTACTAGTGTTCAACTAGGCACCTTTAGAAATAATTTTTCATTCACCTATTAACGGTTTTGAGCAGTCTAACATACGGTTTTATTCTCCTCATTGAGGTGAACGCGAACCCATGTGGACCCATTTCAAACGACTTGTGGGTCCCACTTTTATTTTGGCTCAAACATGTCTACCCAGTTAGATTTGAATATGGGCACAGAAAAAATCTGGACACTTTCAAAACTGTTTCCAACAAGTCAAGACGTAGCCATCCATGCTGGTGTTGGAGCCTAGAGGTAGCAATTAGTGAGGTAGGTTAAACCTAGCAAAGATGAGCTAACCCTTACCAAAAAAAGATGGGGGGGCACTGCCTTTCTAGGAAAGAGATCTTGGGTTGCAACCCAATCAGTAATATTTGTCCTATTCATGCCTTGACATCATGTTGAGACTTTGGCACTGGTTATGATTATCAACATGCCCATGGGCTATCTCCCTCCCCCGCCCCAAATAAATAAATAAATAATCTATCAGTTTTGATGGTCCCTCACCTACTCAATTGATTTCTCCAAACTTGAGATTTTTATTCATATCATAATTGTTAGTTGGTAGTGTCTTTTTAATTTAATTGGTTCCAAGCTTTGGTTCTTATTCTATTTCATATGCTAGTGGTCATTGATGCAATTATTATGCTTTCCACTTAACTATATCCACTTAGACTTAATCTGATGAATTCCATGTTAGAATTATTACATTTACATATATTGTTTGGAACTCTTACCTTATGATTGGTTTTTGGAAAGTTAGAAAATGAATTCTAAACATTTGGTTTTGGTGTGAGTATAAGTTATTACTATCTTTTTGGTTTTAAGTATGGGCTTTACATGGTATCACTTATAAGTTTTTACTACATGGACATCTATCGTATCCTTATATAGTTACATACTATTCCATATATATATGGATTTAAAGTACTATTATTCAAGGTTTTGGTTTTGACCCAATCACTATGACTCATTAATAGGTAAAAACGATATTAGTTTTCCAGTAATCCTTGATGACCTGCGGGATTTTTGCTAGTTGAACTTTGACACCTTTGCTGAAATCTAATTATTATTATAGCTAGTTCAATTCACATTTGTTATGCATGTTTCGATTTGGTATTGAGTCATACTTAGGCATATTCAATTTACTATGTGAGACATTATGTATGTTCTCTCATGGGCTTTATACCTTATCCATGTTTTTAACATCATTTCAAATGGCGTCTCCTACTACGTGATTTCTTACAAGTTCGGTCCTAGAGTTGGCACATTGGGATAAGAGGATCTTTCATGTTCATTACCTTCTACTTAGTTTTATTTCTAACACACTTTGTATGAAACAAGGGTTATTTGAGATGGGATTCGATTTTGTCATCTAGTATTTTCAGTTGTAATGAGATGATGGATATTATATTGTGGGCCAGTTGGATGGCCTATTTAAGATATTGTTTAAATAGGAGATTTGTATTTATTTGTTAAGAATGTTAGAGATTATTAATTACTTTCTGTCACGTAATTTAAAATGGATGATGATATATTCTGCTGCACTTGTTAATGATGACTTTACTTTACGATTATATTTTCGCTACGAATGTTTTGGTAATTGAGGATATTTAATTTGGTAATTGTAGATATATAATTGGATAAAAAAATAAAAAATATATATATACGTTGCAATTTAAGTAAGTTAAGTAAGAACTTTTTTTACAAGAAAATAATCAAATGTTACACTTCAAGATCCGTGATGCCAAGCACATGTATTTCTATATTTATACTTTGATTTCTTTGTACGGGTTTTGGGGTGTGATAGTCTCCATTAATTCTCTATCGTTTCTTAGAACAAGCTCATCTTCTTGTCTATCTTAGCATTCCTTGTTGCATTGGCCATAGCACGATCATCAACTTTGATACCATTGTTACACTCCTTACTCTTAGTGCAAGCAATAATGTTGCTAATGGCTTCTTCGAGGGAAGCTGACCTCATAAAATAATGATTGCAATGAAAAATTACAATTGCTAACAACTTTGGATAGAAATTAGCAAGATCTTCTTTCTTTAAGAGGTGGATCACCAAGCCTAACAAATATAAATAAAAGGTAAATAAAAGCTAAAAGTTCCTAAAGAGATCGGCAAGATCCTCTCTTCAAGAGGTAGATCAGCTAGCCTAACAAATACAGGCATGTAACAGCATCTGTATTCGCCTTAAGCACATCAAATACAAGCTGGATACGGATGCTTAGGTGGATAATTGATAGCCCTAACGGTAATAGTTTAACATTGTGAAATTCAAATTTCCTCATAATATTTTTAATAAAGAAATTTGTAATCTAACGATTCTCTCTCTCAATGGATACTAAATTGGTCAAGTCTCGGGAATCATGTTTTCTTACCATTATCAATGGTCTTTCTTTTTCTTCTGGTCTCTTAAAATTCCAAGAGGGGTCTTAAGGTCTCTTAAAACACTAATCATTTTTATCTCGAGGGAGCTTGTTACCGAGTTGATGGAAGGGTACAAATGATGGAGAAGACTATAGAGTTGAAGAAGGCAAAAAAGGGAACGTTGCGTGGTGGCTTTTATGTAGTGCTTGCCTCACTTCTCTGTCAACTCCCTTTCTGCACGTTGGAAATTGCACTAGATGATTACAAAAAAGGAGTTTTATATGAGAAGGAAAGGGAGATTAAAAAAAAGGGATTAGCACGAGAGAAAGATGACGGATAACAGTAAGCGAATCGTAAAGGCGTGCCATTGATTGACACATGATTTTTTTTGAAATTGTTGTCTATATTGACCACCTACCTTTTCAATTGAACACTTTTTTGGACCATTTTACCCCCCAAAACAACACATGTCTGTTTATAATTCACCGTATACACTACAGAGACATTTTTATCACAGAACATTTGCTTCACAACAAACCGAACTCTTTTCCATTTTAAACCCAGGAAACGAAGAACGATAATAATATATAAGTACTTATCGAAAAAAAAATAATAATAATAATATATAAGTATGAATCAAAACCGGGGTTATGTTCTATTCTCACCTGAATTGCGTGAAAGGTTCACCCAAAACGTTCAGGAGATATTCTTCTACGATTCTGGATTTGGATGATTGTACGTCAGAATAGCGAAATGACAGGGTCTCCTTCCATGGGAGTTTGGAGGAGAACCTTCCAGTGAAGCTACTAGCATACCCAAATTGCTCACCAGGCTTCCTCTGAGCCCTTTGCTTTTCACAGAGCGGCGTGCCAAAGAACAAATCTATGTAGCGATGAGCGTCAGCAATGAGTCGGCCGTCCACACCGTGATTTAGAACTAAAAAGAAGCCATGCTTCTCACAGGCTTCACCAACCAGCTTCGATGCTTCCGTGGCTGCGACTGGGTCTCCTGAGAGAAATCCATCCAAGTTAATCAGTGGAACGGAGAGTTCCTTTGTCTTGGCACAGGGCTTTTCTTCGTCAGGCCACACGAACTGCATGGGTATGTTGGATTGGTTTTGAAGGACACTGGCATCGAAGACTACAGACTGTTGCTCCTCTACTCTCTCTTCGCTCTGCGGGAGTATAGCTGGAGTGGGAGGCAGAGGACCCTTCATCATTGATACGTTTACAATGCAATCAGTTGCCATTGCATCTGCCCAGCTGTATTGTATGCTAAGATTCGAAAGACAATTTGATAACAGTTGGGTTGAAGATTGATTGATCTCAGAAAGAGAAAGAGAGAGGAGAGAGATAGTTAATGGAAAGAGAAGAAGAGATTCACTCTTGCAACATTCTTTTCTCTCTGGCCTAATCTTTTGGCTATGTATTTTGTGCTGTGTTGTATGAATGGGATTCTAACCATATATATATATATATATATATATGGAATACAAAAGTGACTAGCGAAAGATGTACTAAGACTGCAAAATAAAATATTATTCTATTAATGGTAGGTTTATTATTATTATTATTATTATTTTTCGTAGAAAGGAAAAAAATCTGTAGATAATCTTCTTTTTTCTACTTTTTATATAAAAAATTCTTTTTTTTCTAAGTGTACCACGTGGACGCCCCTTCTCCTCATTTTAGCATTTTAATTAAATTTAGTAAATCACAAATCTTTGAAAGAATCTAATATTTAAAGAGTTTCCATATTAAAAAGATTTAGAATCCTATTTAAATCTCTTTAAATATCCCATTTTCAAGTCCAACATTTAAAAGGAACCTTATAGAATGATTTCACGCTCTACTTAAATCTTTCTCAATATTTCATTTTTTATATTTGCAAACAAATAATCCAACATTTAAAGTATTTCCTTCTTGGAAAGATTTTTAATTTTTGGAAAGATTAATTAGTATCCTATTTAAATCCCTTGGACATCTCATTTCCTTATCCAAAATGGTGAGAAACATATTTGACCGAGTTGAAATCGTCTACTACAGCTTGAAGTGTGGTAAAGTTTGGCATCATCTAAGTGTGACATGTACCCCTAAAAAGTGCAAAAAAAAAATTTGGATTAGCCATTTTCACTTTTTAGTAGGTGATTTCCAATTTTTTGGGGTAAGTGTCGCATTGTGGATGATGCTAGACTTTACCACACTTCAAGCTGTGGTAGACGATTTCAACTCTATGAGACCATTGTATGACCATACCA